>JAOXYD010196725.1:0-23076 GCA_028565735.1 Pinacopodium congolense | reverse complement strand
ATTATTTTAATTATGTTTAGCTAGTTTAGTCCTGGGTTGGAAGTTAATTATGGAATTTTGGATGAATAATTGTGAGAATTGACTAGGAATTGAATGAGCTTTGTGATTTAAGTTAAGATTAAATTTGGATTCCACGTAAATGTCATAAAGGAGGAATTAATTCTTAGGATTAGCTACCTTAAGTATGATTCTTAGTTCAATTGCTAGGATTGAGTCATGTGATACATAATTGTCCTTGGCCATTCCCACAAGTGGCAATAGGCTAGTAAGATTTGTTAGGATACTTAATCAATTAGTTTAAGATTACGATTCTCTAAGTTACATAATCTGAGGTTGTGAGATTGTGGCTTAGGTTGGCTATTCCCTAGTGTGTTAAAGCTACCACGACTTTAAATCTATAGAGCTTATTCTAGGTTACCTCGTGGTTAGGGATAGGTTTTCTATCGTATAAGACCTATCTACAATTGGAGGAACTGAGGGTTTGAGAACTTATTCAAACCTATAGGCTAACATCTTAAACTAATCACAATTTATATGTTTCAAGGAACGATTATAAGCCCAGAATCCCAAATTTATTTTTCACTAAGCTTTTCGTATTTATTATTTATTATTATTTATTTGTTTCTATTTCGTTAATTGTCTTTATTGTTTAGTTTAATGTCTTTGCATTTAGTTTTTTTTTCTTTTTCCTTTTTGGCAACATTAGAATAGTTTTAGCATATCCTAACTCCCTATGGGATCGACCCTAACTCACCCTAGCTATATAGTTAGGTTAGGTTAGGTAAATTTTATTATTTGGGAGTTCGCAAAGACTCACCATGGAGATTGAGATTTTTCTTGCGATTTTATTCTATTAGTTGATTTTATATATTGAAAAATCACTCTTATGAACATATCATAGCATAAATAAAAAGGTATACATGGGGAGCAAGAGATAGGCTTACATAAGTTTCCAGGGTTAGATTCAAACTTAACTAAAATAATAGGATCTATAAACTCAAGTAATACATCTCATTAGGGTTTTAATTTAGAAGAAATTTTGATTAATAAATCAAGAGGATAGGAATTATATTACTTGAGAAAGATTATAATCCCCTTAAGGGATTCTACTGTCTAAGTCATTTAGGTTAAACATCAAATCAAGATAAAGTATAAACACATCAATGTTTTATAGGGATACCTCATCTAGGTATATTTAAGTGTGTTTTTACATTTTCTTGAGGGTTTTTAAATAAAGAGGATTGCATAGGGTACTAGTGATAAGCTTACAAAAGTTTTCCATATCCACTGAAAACCTAATCAGGAAAATAAGATCCATAGATTAAAGTATTGCATCTAATTATGGTTTTAATTAAGAAGATATTCTAATTAATCAATCAGGAGGATGAGAATTATATTGATCGAGAGAGAGTAAAATTCACTTTATGGATTTGATGGTTTAAGTCATTTAAATTAGGAATTGAATCACGATAAAACATGAACACATTAAGATTGTAGGGGATATCTAATCTATATCTTAATCTCATTCCTTGTTATTTCTTTGAGTAAATTGCTTATATTTATTTTATGATCTTGGGTTAATTCTAAATTTTAATTTAATTAAAATAATCACTTGTTTTGAATGATTAGATAATAGAAAGGCAGTTAGTACTAGCAGTTCTAATCTCATAAGAGCGATAGTCAACTCGCTAATACATTACGTGAACGATAGGTGCACTTGCTTAAAGTTATGATGTATAAAAGTAGGTTGTTTTAAAATTTAAAAATTTATATCCACACTAATTATCCTCTAAAAAATTTACAATTAATGCTTCTTCAATTTTGGTATTATGACTAAGATAATAAAAATTGTATCCTTTATAACTTTTAGGACATCTTATAAAGAACCTAGTAGTTTTTATAGGAGCTAGCTTCTTCTCTAGTTTGTTATAAATCTTGATCTCAACTATATAACCCTAAATCCTTAAATAGTTCAAATTAGGCTTACTACCTTTCATATTTTTAAAGGAATCTTGAGAATTGACTCATTAGTAACATGGTTTAAGGTGTAAAGCAATGACTTCACTACCTTGCCTCAAGGGTATTTAGGAAACTTTAGTCTTACCCTTACACCCCTTACTATGTCTTTTAGAGTGTGATTATAACTCTTTATTAGTCCAGTTTGCTTAAGTTTGTAATGGACATAGTTTACTATGCAACTATGCCATAATCCTCTAGAAACTTACTAAAGGTCACTTCTTTTGAACCAAATCTCTAAGTTTATCATAATGCTCTCTGCCACAGTTTGACTTGACTAGTTTAATGAGTTTATAAAGTTGCTTCTCAACCTTGTGTTTGAAGACTTTGAACTTTTATAGAGCCTTAGACTTATTATTGACATTAAAAATAACCATATCCAGAGTAATCATCAATATAAGTATTAAATGAATTCTTTCCATCTATGATAGGGTTCAAATATCTACTAACATCTATGTAAATTATCTCCAAAACCTCATTACTCCTTGTGACACCTTTCTCTTTACTTATAATGAGTTTATCTTTAATACCTATACATGCATCATTAAAATCATCATAGCCTACATTAGGAATAGCGTCTTTCCTTGATTGACCTCTAAACCCTTTCCTATAAAATAAGACTAAGTCTGTTATGCCATAATGTTAATGATTTCTCATTTGTTAAAATTATTTTAATTCCTTATTTTTTAATACTCATAACCAGTTTATGAGGATCCTTCTAATCCAAGTAAAAAATTCTATTATTTAACAATAATTCATTAATGATAACATGATTGAAGGATAATTAATCTTTTTGGTTACTAAAACTCAATATCCATCATCATTAGGTTTGGAAACTAAATTTAAGCTACATCTCATAAATGAAACATATGTCAATTTATTAAACATTATAATACTACCTATAGTAAATTACAAGTCCATATCTAATATACATCACTGCTAATTTGGCTCCATTGCTTATAAACCCATTCACCTCCTCTTCATTTTGTCTTCTTTTATTGCTTAGTGTTTGTAACATATTAAAAATATGAATTGAGGAACCACTATACAACAACTAACTATTTTCTGATATATTTATTAAAAATGGCTCAAAATAAACTAAAACATCAATGTTACCCAATATGTTTGCCTTCTTTATTAAAGAGTTATACTTATAACAGTCCCTCTAAAAATGCTCTATCCTATCATAAAACTAGCACTTAAAATGTTTAACTTTATTTCATGGCTAATTATGTGTGACCCCATCCTTCTTGATAATTCATAAATCAAACTATAATAGATACTAATTAGTGTGCCATTTATTAAACTTATACATAATTATCCCCTTTGGATAGTTAATAAGATAAAATTAAAAGATAAAATAATTTCGAGGGTGATATCTTTTATTAAATTTTAGGATTTAAGATAAAACCCTAAAATATTAAATCTAGGTTTTTATAATAAAAAAATTAAAACTATTTAATCAATTAAGGGTTATAGGATCTATTGCAATCTTTTTGTTATACCACGTGTAGAAAGTTCATATATTCAATAGAATTGAATGGATCCTTTAATAACATTGTATGCATTTTGATTTAGTATATATTATATATATAACTTGTAATATTTCGATGTGTTTTAATAATTCAATATACTTAAATAATTGATTTTGATTATGTTTGTGCATTGCAAAATGGATTGAACATTTGAATCAAAATGAGGTGTTTTGATAAAAATTTCAAGTATGCTTTAGATTTGAGGAGTTGCGTTCAAAGAAGGACATTTAAGTAAGAAGTCAAAAAACAAATCACTGAGATAAGTGATGCTATTATACTCTCCTTAGGGGAGTTATTATTCTTACAAAAATTTGGAGAAAAAAATTCAAATTTAAACAATCCAATATAACAATGTCATTTTACCCTAATTAAAGTGATGTCTAATTCTTAGAAAATTTTTAACTTGATGATTATTTTGGGATTAAATTGAAGAAATTACTCTAAGGGATTATATTAGGGTTTTATAACCTTACCAACTGTCATATACAACATATGTAAGAGCAGATTGAAGCAAAAAAATAAAGGAAAAAGGAGAAAACTATATAAGTTGATGTAGCTGGCTATTAACTACTAATAACAATGATTTAACTTCTAGTTGTCATTAACCCCTTGAAGATAGATTTCAACTAGGAACATTAATTTCTACTTTCTTTTATTGTTTTGTTTCTTTTCCAACCACTAAATTGAAACTTGCCATTTGAAATCATGTATGATGTACTTAAAATGCCATTGGTTTTATTCTTGGATAAAAGGTTAAAAGAGACCCTCATGCTATTTATTATGATTTAAGAAAACTTGATAGTGCACAATGAAACTACTTGACAACAGAAAAATAACTTTTATTGATTTTTTACTTTAGAAAAATTCCATCTGTATTTGCTTGACACAAAAATAATTGTTTATTCTAACTATGTAGTTCATAATTACTTACTCTTGAAGAAAGCGGTGGATTCAAGACTCATTTGGTGGATACTCTTGTTGAGGACAATGTATGGATTAGATATAGGGATGGAATTTGATATTTGATTGTGCTTTTGAGTCATGGTTTTAATTTTTCATGGTTTAAAATTTTCAAAATCAAAATTAAGCTTGCTTTAGTACTTGTTTGTTTAATTATTTCTATGTAATTCTGAATTTTTTATGCTTATCATTATATAATATATATTATTGTGAAATTTTGAATTGAATTGAGATGCAATAAGGAATCGTTAAGAGTAATTGAATTCTTATTCACCACATAATACTTGATTTTGATAATTGATTCAAATGAATAAATGTTTAAGATTTGATACATGTTCACCCATTTATTAGTTTTTGAGCCAATGAGTACTAATTGCATCGTGCTCTATTTTTCTTAGTTGAGTAGCATCACACATAGTTGGATCTTTCTAGAACTTGTTTTGTTATTCTTGTTGAGACCACATTGTTTATTTGATTTATTAAAATGAAAAGGGCATTGAGGTTTAGCTATGCTGAATTTTTTGAAACCTTATATGAAATTCTTCCTTTAGGAAGACAATTTTGAGCCTAAAACATTTCCCCTATAAACTAACCATAAATTTTTCCATATAAACCCCTTTATTTATTAATTTTTCACTTTCTTTTAAACCCTAAATTGAAGGATTGTAAGAGCTTACTTTCATGAAAATTCAAATATCTTTGGGAAATTGAATGATGTTGGAAGTGCTTGATTTGAGTTGCAAATTTTCTTTATTCCTTAGTATTTATACTAAAAAAAACAGAAATAAAATAAAAGAAAAAAGTTGAGGAATCATACAAATAAAGTAATATTGGTGTAGCTTAACTTAAAGAGAAAAAAAGAACTTTTTGAAAATGAATTTAATTTAAAGAGGTTGGTATAATTTGTAAACCCTATAGAACTCAAGAGGAGAGTGAATAGGGTGCTTAAAATTTTCTTTATAAACTAACAACCTAAGCCACCTAAATCAATTCTGACTATATTCAATCTCTAAATTTATATTCACCATATATGTTATGCCAAACAGACCAAATTCAAATAACTACAAATCAATCACAATATGTACAAATGTAAGGAGGTCAGGGAAAGAAGGATACATGATAGGGTTGCATTAGAATTTATTTCTATAGTGGTTTAATGTGTTAGTATGGTTGAATGACATGTTCTAGACTTAGTTTGATGTTATTCTAATGCTTTTGTTAATGTCTAAGTGTTTTGATGAATGTGATGTTTGTTAATTTTAGGCAAGAATTCTGTCTTATTAGTGTGAATATCTAATGCATATTCAATTGGAATTGAGTTAAGAGACTAAGAGGAGATGAAGAAGGAGCTTAGGATAAAACCTAGGTCATTATAGCGATAGAAAAAATGATCAAGCCCAGGTTGCTATAGCGACTCTATCATTATAGCGACTTATTATTCTTCCTGAATTAATGGGACGATGTGTTCAAGTTATGGACAACCAAACATAAGTAGAGGAGATGCGACCTGGCAACACAACCTGCAACTAGGGAAACATCTGAACTGAGAGACTCAGTGGGAAGAGAAAAACGCAATTCGGGAGAGGGCCTTAAACAACTTTTGTTTTTGGTGGGTATCGTGCAAAAGGAAGAGCTTACTAGAATCCTCAAGCCTTATGACCTTGGAGAGATGCCACCCCTATGTCGATAGATCTGGCGGGACCTTCACGACTAACAGTTGACCACAAGCGAGCTAGGGGAGAGCTTCGCATGTTAAGAGAGAGGAGGGTGAACTTCGCGAGCTAGGAGAGCAGCAAACATAGAGGCAAACAGAGGCCTTTTCTTTATAAACCCTACAATTAGACGACGAAACCAAGCGCGTTTTTAGTTTTGGTTGCTTTTTCTCCATGAAGCCTGTAACCAAACAATGGAACCAAACGCGTTTTTGTATTTGGTTGCTTTTTCTCCACGGATCCTACAACTGAACAACGAAACCAAATGTGTTTTCACGCTCTGTTTTTGTGCCGGGAAAAACCAAAATGCAAAACTGTAACACACAATAATACCAAACATGCTCTTCTATTATCTTTTTCTAAAAAAAAGCCAAATGAAAATTAAATCAAATAAAAAAGGGAAAAATGCCAAAAAATATCCAAAATTTCCTCAATTTTTCAACACCAAGCATAACTTCAAAAAATAGCAATAAAATGGGTGAACTTTCAATTTTTAAAAATTTTGGCTCTTCATTAACGGGTTTGTTAACTATGTTGAGGTGTCTAATAATTGCTTCTTCCTCCTATGTGCTCTTCGTTCATGCTGGCGCATCCTTCTTGCTCACTCCAGTGATCTTTGTTCCTCTACGATTCTTACGGCTTCTCTGTGCTCTATATTAATCTACGTTGCTTCTCATTCCTTAACGCTTGGTTCTCGCTTGCTGTTGTCTTGCTTCTCACTCATTAGCACTAGGTTATCAGTCACAGTTCTGCTCTTCCTCCTCCTCAACACTTGCTTCTAGCTCCTTGTTGCTATTCAACACTTAGTTCTGGTAATAAGTGAGTAGGTTTAATAAATTTGGTTGTATAGGTGGATTTGTTGTAGGTAAGTCAATAAATCGTTCATGCATTGATTTGTTTGTTCTTATACCTCAAAACCCCTACTGCTATAAGGGTTGAAACTTAGTGTGTTGCTAGTAATCACAACGTATAGGCTGTGCATGCCTCAATAGAAGAAGAATATAACCCTTGGTTCCAATAAGGACTTAGAAAGGTTAAAAGTAAGGCATGTTTTCTTACAACCTAGAGTTAGAATTCCCGATTTAATTTTTATTACTCTTATGCTATAACATTGCCAGTTTTCTTGTAGTTTTTATTGGTTATTGACTTATATTATCACTAATATAATTTGACATTTGTTTTGATTTTGAGAAAATTGATGTGTTTTATTTGTATGCACAAATGATGTATTACTGTATACATATAAATACAAAATGTAATTATACATTACTGTAAAAAAAATTTAATCCTTAAATGATTTGTTTTATTTATATGCACAAATGTTACCATGTATGCTTGACGTCTTGAAAAAATTATATACTATTTTGTAGATGATGATAAATTTTGTATTTCATAATAATGGGTATTCAAAAGTTCTAAAAACAACAGAAGATATGTGGGGGGCAAGGTAAAGAAGAAAAGACATATAGGTGTTGATGAACTCAGTATGTTAGTGTTGAAGGGGCTGCATGAAGAAAAAAGACATAAAGTTAATTCCATCCATTATAAATTTTCTCATGAGCCATAGAATTATTACAAGGAGTTGAGCTTACAACATGACAACTACATGTTGTCAATGCTTAACCTTATGAAAGAACATAACTTACATAATGTTGAAATATACTATAATCATAGTTATGATAATCCTGTAACTTTTGGTTCAGAATCTAACTTTGATGTTGGCATTGATTGTGAAATAAACAATGAACAAAGTATGAATATGAATGAAAAAAAGGTTGTTCCATGTTCCTATGGGAGAACATGAGGAAGGTTTCAATGTTATAGGGGTGAGCAAATTTGAAAGTGGTGGTGATTTAGATGAACTTTGTGCAACTGATGATGATGAATATGTTGCTGCGAAGTGAAATGAGAAGAAGTGTGGGAAGAAAGTTAGTAGCAAGTTTAAATGTGATGATGTTGTTGATGGTGGTGGTAATAGTAAAAACAATTTCAATGTTAAAGCAACGTTGTATTCAAAAAGTTCAGAACGATTGGCTATATACAAAGTCTGCAAGGGAGGGAAGAAAGTGACGCACAACGAAATCCAAATAGATTGAGTAAAGCTGATGTAAGTATGCGGTGTCAGCATTGTTATGAATTTGGTCATAACAAATAAGAATGCAAGCTTAAAGATCAACCACTTAGGCAGTATGAAGTTAGTAAGGTGATTTTATAGTGAACTTAATTTCCCTCAATTGAATTGTTCTCTTATATGTTGATGTTATTATTAATAATGTTTCATTTATAATGAAGTAAAAAAGAGGACTACCACCTAAAAACCTAGGAGGTTCAACTAGTAATATCATGCATCTATTGATTGGTTTTCTATGAAGGCTAATTAATTCGAAATAACTCACAAATTATGTTCTTTAGGCACACTTTTCTCAAGTTGAATTTAAAACCAATAATGATAGCAAGTGTACCGGTCATAAGTAATATACGGAAGTATTTGAGATCCAAGTATCGTTCCCAAAGGGATCTAGGCTAAATTGCAAGTACTAGGCCCAATTTAGATCATAATTATCTAGAGATTCAAGTGGAAATGAAATAAAAAACTACGATTACTATCTAAACTTAAAACTACCAATTTATGCAGAATAACTTAGTTAATAAAAAGGGCTTATCTAATTAGATAAAATAGGTTAGGAAATGCTTTTCAATGATCAAGATGGATTAAAAGTGGATTAGGAGATTTTTCTAGGATCACTTCACTCAATCTAAGCAATGCTATGGTTAAAGCAAAGCTTATTCTCTAAATACTTAAGTTGGAGGTTGGTTATGCTACAATCTTAAGCATTAGGCTTTAAAATTAAAAATCTTAATAAAAAATTTTCCAATTTTTAGATTATGACCCTTAAGAGAAATCAAAGTTTGGTTATTCAATGACTTAAATCAAGTTGTTTAAAGATTTGTCCAACAAATTAAGTAGATTTCTCGGATCTTAACTTATTTCTTAACTTTATCTTGCATGTTTAGTGTAAAACAAGCATTAATCTCATTAATAAGCAAAGAAAAACTCCTAATCATGCACGGAATCATATTCAACATATGTTCAAATCATTTTAGAGACATTTCCTAACCAAAAACAAATTTATCCACTCATTTGAAGCATGAAATAAATCAATCTCAAAGTATTCAACATGTTCTTAAACAAATGATAATAAAAGATGGAATTAATATATGAAAATAGGTTACATTGCACTATAAATAGACTCTAAAAACGTCTACAAGCTTGAATCACGCGCATAAGCTTCAAAAAACCCCAAATACAAACTTAAATCTACAAAATAAGCTAAAAATGGTGAAGAACAAGAGAAAACAACCCTAGAACAAGAACAATATGATTTTCTCTCTCAATTTTATGTTTTCTCTATGCAAATATGTTGTTTTTAGCTTCCAACTCTCAATATATATGTCTAATGCAAGTAGGAATTAACTTGCACAAATTGTAGCCAGTGGGGTGGGAGATTCAGATATCTATCAACTGGTATCACAACGACACTTAAAAGGAGTAAAAGGTGGTCTATGAAACCACCATTTTAATCTTTTGCTTTGAGAGTAAAATGGTAGTCTATTGAGCATAATGGCAGGCTTTCTACTATCACCATTTTAGTCTAAAAACCAGATTCTTTTTTGCATTTTCTCGGATTTTCTCGGAGAATTAGCTTTTGTCTGTATTGTTAAGCATTTAAACATATCATTCAACTCTTAAACATCAATTGGAAGCAATTGTACACAAAATAGGCATGTAATGATATGAAAATGCATTAAATTCCTAAGCTATTAATTCTCCTATACTTAGTTTTTTCTTGTCCCTAAGTAAATTCATTAATCATTAATTTCAAAATAATTTATAACCATGGAAACTTAATTTAGTTCATTTATCAACATCATTGAACAATTTTTTTCAATCCTTCATTCCATATGATAAAGTAAGAGGTTATACAAATAATTTATCAAATCAAGTCACAAAAGAGATCAAATCATTTCATGCTTCTTCTAATTTATCCTACTTTCATAATTCCATTCCAATTGTAAAATGAATATGAACCAAACGAAAAGTATCATCATCTTAAACAATTCCACATCCCTTCTCAATTAGACGTTAGACATTAAAAATTAAACAAATCAATGTGAGCTTGGCTTGGATGAGAGGCCAATTAATTTTATTACTCGAAGATGAATATTTTATTGTGAACGTCCCCGATACTTTAATTAAATCACCTCACATCAACTAGCTACTAACACCACTCATAAATTTCAACTAATTAGTTTGAAACCAAAGGAGTGAATGAAAATGTTGCTGACTTTTTAACTTTTAAGCACTTTTTTTCATGCTTTTTTTTTGTACTTTGATTTTGAAATAAGGATGGTGTAAACGCATAAAAGATGTAACTATTTGCTCAGCAAATATTCATTTTATAAATATAATGTCAAGAATTAATCATCAAAACCATGAAAATATTTGAAATCTTTTTATCATCAATTATCAAAATTAATAGGATAACATCTTAAATTATTAAAAGAATCAAATTTAAAAAGAAAAATGGTCAATAATTAGGTAGAAAATAAAATTTTTTTCCAATTTTATAGATTACCTTGAAAGAGATGATAAAATGAATTGCTAAAGGAAAAATAAAACAAATGTAAAAAGCATGTATCCTTTCTCCACACTTAAGTTAAACATTGCTCTCTAATGTTTATAAAGCATGCAAGAAAAGACGCAATAAGTGGAAGAGAAAGGAACAAATAGCACCCAGATAATGATATGACTAAACAATCCATTAAAGTGAAATGGGACATTGATCTTGTAGGAAGCAAACTAGAAGAAAGAAATAGAAACAGAGAAGTACAAGCAATATACACCAAAAGAAGGCTCCAATATATATATAACTTAGGAATGTACCCAAAAGGGAGAATATATATCAAGATAACAAAAGCAACGAAAGTAAATACATCAAAAGAGAGTATCAAAGGCCATCTATAAAAAGCCCGAACCTAACAAAATAACTATCCTAAGAACAAAAAGGACTAGTCTAAGAAAGCTAACTAGGAGGTGGCAAATGCTCACGAATATAATCCCATAAAATACTAAGCTGACTATATGCTACACCAATGAGATCTATAACATCATCCACCTGCACGATGGCAACATCAACCTTTGTCTCAACCCACAGAATATGCTAATCAAGATGCTGAAGTAAGACCATCTAATCATCAGAAGGAGGCATATCAATAGGCTCACCAGCTACAAGTGGTGTGGCTTTAGATGAAGCCTCATCCATTCCTTCCTCAACATCTGCAGTTGGAGTAGGTGCTGGAACAAGTGCAGGAGCATGCCCATCATCCACCCTCTCACTGCCCTGAAGTGGCTGCCAAGCTAAATTTCGTCAAACACCATCGACTTTGGTATATACCTGTGACTTTAATCAAGGATACTTAATAATAGAACTAGGCATTAGTTACACACCCACATGTCTCTCAACTGAAACACCAGCCTCTAGAAGGACTCTAGTTAAATAAAATCAGAAAGCAGAAAATTTTGTTAGGATGCTTATAACAAACTACATTCCAGATGCTTTGCAAGATAAAAGAAGCTAGGGGCAAACCATCAATAGATCCCAGGCTATGAAATAGGTTATATAAGAGATAGGTATCATTATGCCTTATCTCGTTGAGGCCACTTGCATAAGGAAAAACATTGGAACTTAATATGGCCGCCACAATCCTCTTCTGAACTGACAGCTAATATATAAGGTAGTAATGCTTACTAGGAGGCTAAGCCAAATTCAGAGCGGTGTGGGTTGTCTTAAAAGAAAAAGCAAGATCCTACTTAACATCATCTCTATGGATCCTATCCACTTGTTGTATATAAGGATCACCGACATCTGGGACACTTAAAAGAGAAGAAAGAGAAGCACTAGTGATATGGATAGGTACACCACATACCATAGAAAAAATATCAAGGACATCATTAGCTTCTTTATCCTCTATGTTGGCATAAAACTGGCGAACAAGCACCAGATAATATGGGCCTACAAGGAATAAAACAAGATCATATCCCAAGGTAAAAAAAACAGCTGATACTTGAAATTATGCATCCAAATTAGGGGTAAGAGACCGCTCATCAATAAACTTATTAGGCAGGTAGTCAAAAACCCACTTGGTATTTTCCTCATTGGAGAAAGGAGAAGGCTAAGGATCAAGTCTCTTTTATGAGCTAGAGGCATCTTAGAACTGTCTAGGCGTCAATGCAAACCTAGATTAGGTAGAAATTACACCAAAATTAGGCATAAAAAGAAAAATTCAAGATGAACCTAGGCTAAAATATGTGAATGGACCTATTAAAATGATTAAGTGACGAAGATAAGGTGGCACAAAATTATATGGAACATGCTTAGGCCTAGACTAAGAACAACTCAATTCAAGACCAAAATGCTTTAACTTGTAAATGCCTCTAGTTAAGAACAAATGCCCAAAATTGGTACCAAAATGTAGAGAATAATCTAAGCAATCCAACAGTACCAAAATTATGACATAACAACACTAAAATCATCAAGAAAATTAAAAAATTCAAGTTAGATGAACAGTACCTTCAAACTGAAAAGGGAAAATTTAAGGCAGAATCTAAGATTTTATGCGTAAATTGACACTAAAATTAGGTAGAGCTCAGAATTTTGGAGATTTTGAGCCCTAAATCACTAAATTTGGTGGAGATTTGAGAAAATGGAGGAATTAGAGTCCAAAAGTTAACAAATTGCATAGAGAGAAGAGAGAAGAGAGAGCCAGAGAAGACATCCAGAAACTACATCATTTTTGGCTTAACAAGTAGTACAACAATAGTCTGATGGGTAATATAATGGCATCATAATGATCCCACCGTTATACTCCCCAAAAGACTAAAATGCGAGGCTTTTGAGTAGACTCCTACCATTTTAGGGTCGTGTTTAAAACTAAAATTTCTAGCTCCAATTCAACTGTAAATGACCCCAAATTAATGCTAAACAAAGATTACATGATTCCCTAACTTAAGGACTAAAAATCTTGCTGAAGAAATTACAAAATTAAGCTTAAATAAACTAGCTAGGATTAAACTTACAAAGAAAGAAGAAAAACAAAAACCAAAAAGGTGAAATGGAAAACTAATGAAAAACTTAAAGGAAACACATTTGAGATAAATCAAACAACTTAAAAGGGACCTAAGGAAATTATCAATCTAATTTTCTTAACAAAGGAAAATAAAAAGCTAGAAATTAAGAGGAATTTCTAGAAAAAGCCTTAAAAGGAACTACTAAGTTAACTTAAAAAGTTTTAAAGAAAGACATTAAATCAACCAAAAATAAGTAAAGGGAAACTAAAAGGAGAGTAGAATTAAAAAAATATTAAACTAAAAATAAAAAGACTAAAATAAAAACAAATAAAACAAAAGACAATATGAGACTTAAAACCTTGAAAAAGAAAGAAAGGAAACTAAAGACTCAAGTGAAAATTAACACCCTAATACTTACAGAATTAACATATAAAACAACCTAAGAGGAGTCAAAAAGATTAAAAATCTCAACTTGTTTATTGACCCTATTAAGCACATAAAGTTTTGCCCTCTATCCATTGACTTTAAAAGATGATTGTCCTTTGGAAACTTCAATGGTACCATAAGAATAGATGTTAAAAACATCATAAGGGTCAGTCCAGCAAGATCAAAATTTTCTAGAAAAGAGTTTCAAGTGAGACTTATAGACTAGAACTTTATCACCGACTTTAAATTCACGAAGAATAATGCTAATATCATGTCATTTCTTTGTCCTTTCCTTATATAATTTGACATTTTCATATGCGCTAAGACAAAATTCATTCAGTTCATTTAATTGCCATAACCTTTTTTTCACCAGCTTACCTTAAATTGAAATTTAAGAAATTGATTAGCCAAAATGCTTTATGCTCCAATTCCATATGTAAATGACAATATTTACCATAAATAAAATGATATGGAGACATACCAATAGACGTCTTAAAAGTAGTGCAATATGCCCATAATGCATCATCTCATTTTAAAGATCAATCCTTTCCAGATGTATTAACGATATTTTCGACAATTCTTTTGATTTTCCGGTTAGAAATTTCCACTTGATTGCTTGTTGGTAGATGATAGGGCATGGAAACTTTATGGGTTACACCATATTTAGATAGAAGAGAATCGAATTTCCTGTTGTAAAAATGGGTCTCTCCATTCACTAATTATAGCTCTAGGCATACAAAATCTTATAAAGATGTTCCTCTTTAGGAATTTTACCACCCCTCTTGCATCATTTATGGGTAATGCAACTGCTTCAACTCATTTGCTTACATAATCGACTACAACTAAAATATATTAATTATCAAATGATTTAGGGAATGGTCTCATAAATTCAATGCCCCAAACATAAAAATTTCATAGATTAAAATGTTATTCAATGGTATTTCATGTCTTCTTAAAATGTTTCCACTTTTTTGGCATTTATCACAAGATTTTACAAATCAAATGCGTCCTTAAACATCATTAGCCAATGGAATCCTAATTCTAGAACCTTGTATGCAGTTCTAATTGGCCTAAAGAGTCCTCTAGATTCTTTAGAATGATAATAAGTCAAAATAGAAGGCACTTTAGTATAAGGCACATCTTCTTATTATACCATCTCCATAAATTTTAAACAAGTGTGGATTATACCAAAGAAACTTCTTTACATCCGAAAGGAACTTTCTTCATTGCTAATAAGAAAAATCATAACGAATAACATTGCCAACTAAATAATTTACATAAACAACATACTATGACAAGTCATCATTAATTACTAACAAATGCTCTTCAGGAAACATTTCCTTAATGTCTTGAATAGCTCCATTTTCTAGTACTTCCTCATTTAACCTTGAGAAATGGTCAACAACAAAATTCTTAGCACCTTTTTTATCCTTAATTTTGATATTAAACTCTTACAGTAGTAAAACCTATCTGATCACTCTTGGCTTTGCATCGGATTTTGTTATTAAATACTTCAATGTCGTATGATGACTATGCATTGTCACCTTTGATAAAACTAAGTAAGAATGAAACTTATCAAATAGAAAGAAAATAGCCAAGATCTCTTTTTTAGTTGTTGTACAGATCTTTTAGGTATCATTCAATGTCTTACTTGTTTAATAAATAGGATGAAAAATCTTGTTCTTCCTTTGCCCAAGAACTGCTTCAATAGCAAAATCACTTGCATCACATATTAACTTAAAAGGCTAGGACCAATATGGTGAAACTAGAATTGGTTCACTTATAAGCTTAGATTTAAGGAGTTTAAAAGAGTACATACACTTATCATCAAAGTCAAATGTTGCATCCTTGGTCAAGAGATTAGTAAGAGGCTTGGTGATTTTTGAAAATTCCTTGATAAATCTCCTATAAAGTCTAGCATGACCCAATAAACTCCTGATTGCTCGAACTGAATTCAGAGTTGGTAGTTGAGTAATAACTTTTATCTTAGCCAGATCTATTTCTGTGACCTTATTAGATTAATATACACTCTTGCACCATCAGGCGACATCTTTCCCAATTCAATACCAAATTCACCTCTTTACATCTCTTAAGTATCTTATCAAGATTTTCCAAACAATAGTCAAAAGACATTCCAAACACTAAAAAATCATTCATAAAAACTTCATAGCAAGATTCAATCATATTAGAAAAAATAGCTAGCATGCAGCGTTGGAAGGTGGCAAGGGCATTGCACAACCTAAAAGGCACGGGTCTATAAACAAATGCTCCATAAAGACAAGTGAAAGTAATTTTCTCATGATCCGTCCAGTGTACAATGAAAATTGTGCCCTATCAATCTTTCTATAACCTGATTAATAAAAGGAAGTGGGAAATGGTATTTTCTAGTAACATTATACAATTTTCAATAATCGATGCACATATACCACCTAGTGACCTTCCTTGTTGTTATTTTCTTATTTTACTCATTAGGAATCACAGTGATACCCCCTTTCTTGGGTACCACTTAGGTCAATAAAAAATGGAATAAATTATTCCATCATTTAGCAACTTAATTACTTCATTCTTCATAACTTCCTTCATATTAGGATTTCATCTACGCTGTGATTGGATAAAAGACTTATTGCCTTTTTCCATAAAAATCTTATGTGTACAAATTAAAGGGCTTAATCCTTGGATATCCAAAATTGTCCAGCCTATAGCCTTAATATGCTCTCGTAATGCTCTCAATAACTTGTCCTTCATACTTTCATTCAAAGATGATGATATTATAGTAGGCAATTGTGATGGGGGACTTAGAAAATCATACGTAAGATGTAAAGGAAGCAGCTTTGATTTAAAGTCTGGTGGGTCTTCTATTAATGGCTTTAGCAAAGGCTTGATAAACCTTTCCAGAGTCTCAAATCTCTTTAAGGGATGCCATCCTGAAGATATCTGCCTTGCATCTAGAACTCCTAAAACTTCAACTATTTCTTTTTCATTCGGGTTTACGGACTGAGTATGAGTTAACACTTTTTGCAAAGGATCAGAATATAATACTATTGAAGGGTCATTCATGCGATGCTGAATTCCTATAAAGTTGCAATAGTCATTGTCCATTGGATGCTGCATTACTTTAGACATATCGAACTCTACTTTCTCATCCTAAAAGCGCAAAAATTATCTTTCCACCATGCCCATTGATTAGTACCCTCATTGTAACCATAAATGGCCTTCTAAGAATGATAGGCACTTTATAATCTTCTTCCATGTCCAATACCAAAAAATCCACAAGAAAAATAAATTTATCAACTTTTATTAAGAGATCCTCGATAATTTCTCATGAGTAGGTAATAGAATGATCTGCCAACTGTAAAGAAGCTGTTATAGGCTTGGGTTCTTCCAATCCTAATTTCTTGAAAACGGAGAAAGAAATTAAGATGATACTAACACCAATATCTATAGGTGCTCTCTCTATTTGTAAACGGCTGGTAGAGCTTCGTGAGCTACCAAATAATAAATTTACCGAACCTACCTAACTAAGTAGCTAGGGCGAGTCAGGGTTGATCCCACGGGGAGTTAGTAGTGTTTGGGAGCTATTTCTAATGTTGAGAAGAAAGAAAATAAATACAAATCTCTAAAATTAAATGACATTAAAACCAAATACTACAGACAATTAATGAAATAGCATCAAACAAATAAGAAACAAATAACAAATGTGAAAAGCTAGGTGGAAGATAAATCCTGAATTCTAGACTTATAATTAATCGTCGAAACAGATAAGTTGTGATTGGTATAAGATACTAGCCTATAGGTTTGAACAAGCTCTCAAACCCTTAGTTCTTCTAACTTTAGATAGATCATATATAATAGAAAACCAACCCCTAACTACGAGGTAACCTAAAATAAACCCTCTAGATTTAACAACATAGCAGCTTTAACAAACTAGAGAATAACTAACCTAAGCCATAGTCACACAAGCTCGGACTATGCAACTTAGAGAATTGGAATCCTAAACTAGTAGGTTAAGTATCCTAACAAATTCGATTAGCCTATTGCCATTTATGGAAATTGCCAAGGATAATTGCGTATCACGTGCCTCAATCCTAGCAATTGAACTAGGAATTACACATAGGGTAGCTAATCCTAAGCATTAATCCCTAGTTCATGACATTTATGTGGAATCCCAATTCAGTTCTAACCTAAATTACAAAGCCCATTCAATTCCTAGTCAATTATCACAATTATTCATCCAAAATTCCATCATTAACTTCCAACCTAAGACTAAACTAGCTAAACATTACTAAAATAATTAAAATAATAATTAAACAAACATAATAAAATAAATAAAATAAAGGCTGGAAAAAATAAATAAAAAACTAGAAAATAACAAACCCAAAGCTAGAAAATCAAGAACAAAACTCAAATTAATAAGAACAAAACATTCCATTAACAAAGAACAATAAATAAGGTTTAACACAAATATTTAAATAAAAATACCAAATAGCTAATATTTAAAGAGTAAAACAATAACAAAAGAAATGGAAAATAAAAATGAAAGAAAACAAAAAAATAAACTATGAACTAAAGAAAGGAAACTAAGAAAAATAAAAAGAACAGGATGGAACCGTCGACTATCTAAGATGAAGCTCCTAAAAACTAAGAAAAGAAAAGAGAGAGAGCATCTCTTCATGTGGAGGTTGAGTTAAATGTTAGATGGTAGGGGTTTTTTTTGGTGTTTAATTGGAGTGTTGTTTTTGCAAAGTGGGAAACTTCACTCCAATCTCATTTTTTTTTGCTTCTTTCTTTTTAATATTTTAAAAACTTTTGTTTTCATGTCTTAAGAGTAAGACACGTCCTCCTATTTGTTTGTCCTCTTTTGAAAGCTTTCTTAAGCTCTTGTTTCCTAAGAAGAAGACATGTGTCCCACTCTTGCAAAAGCTCCTCTCTAAACGTGATTTGTTGCTCCTTTAAAAGCTTGATTTGTTTTTGTCTTCTTTTGCATTTAATTATTGTCGTCCCTACCTTCATGCTTTAAACAATTGTAGCTAAATTTGCTCCACTCATTTGATTTGCTTTAAACATTTTCCATGTTCCTGGAGACTTGGTTTTAAGCTATTTGTTTTGTCCTCTTCTAAAGCCAACTAAAAGCCACCACGTTTTAACTCTTTATCATGGAAAGTCTTTATGCTTTAAGAATATGTGATGTCACCACTTGTATGCTCTTCATTTCCAAGAATAAATGTTGTTTTCATTTGAAGTCCATGCAAGGCTCTCCTTAATGACGTTTCTTGGCTGCCATTTTAAGATACAAAGCTTCTCTCCCTGGACGTTTGCATGGCTTGCATGGCATTTGTGATTTCATTGTATGCCGAAATTGTTGACTAAAAGAGTAGCTCTTGCCATTTGATTTTTCAGCCACCTTTCTTGATTGCTTCTTGGCATCTTTGACCCGTCTTCCTTTGAGCCTTGAGCCTTGATTCTTAAGTGAACTCCCTCACGGACGTTTGCTTGTTAATTTCTCATTTTTTTGTTGTCAATTTCTCATACCCGGGAAGCACGTTGTCCAGTGGAAAGGTTTAAAGCTTCCCAGCCTTCAATGTTCGTCTTTGTTTTTCTCACCTTGGAATGCATATTTTTCCATTTTATAAAGTCCTTCCTTTAACAAGCTTATATGCTCCTTTTATTAAACAATTTTGTTTCTTTGCTTTGCTTTTCTTCTTTTCTTTTTTTTTTCATTTCATAATTTAAATAATTTTCAACTTTTGCTCCTTAATTCATTAAAAAAGGGGTAACCTTTTCATTAAACAAAATATAACATAAATTAAGCATTATTGAACAAATAATATGAATTAATTCAAGTGGAATAACATATAAAATATAACAAATTCATTCCTATCAAATACCTCCACACTTGAACTATTGCTTGTCCTTAAGCAATTTAACAATAATCAAAATATTATGTCAATTTGTTTTCAAAGAAAATCAAATGTATGCAATCCTTTAAGCTTTGACAAACTCAAGCATCAAGCTACTACATATATCATAATTTTTTCATCAGTGCACATAAGCAAAGTCAAAGGTAGTCACCATTGATCAAAGATAAGCATAAAACTAATATAGACTTTCCTCACGATATTCGCTCAAATCACTCAAATATGTGAGGGTTAGTATTTCACTCAAGACTCCCTTTAAGAGATTACACTACCATAGGCTTGCAAATACGCCCATTTTCCTTTACATAAAAAACATGCAATCATGGATTAACATGACTTTTACTTAGTTGTAATAGGGTTTGGGCTAAGGTAAGGCAAAAAGGTCAAAGGGTTAATAACAAACATTCACAAAATACTTAGTAAAAGGGACATTAAATACTAATTCTGAGATAAGCAAAAATGGATTGCAACACACCAACCAATGATACTATGTTTTTTTCCTTTTCTTTTTCTTCTTTTTTTCTTTTTTTTCTTTTCTTTTCTTTTTCCTTTTTCTCTTTTTTACTGGAATAAAGCTAAAAACAAAAGAAAACAATAGCAGCATATATCAACAAACACATGAGTAGAAGTACCTCAAAATATCTTAGAATACAATATGAAACAAAAGTTCCAAAATCATAGACATCAAATGCTTACTCAGTACTTCATTCAACTTATGACAGGGTAAGGCTAAAGGGTTTTTAGGTTTCAATGTAAGGTGATTAATTAAAAAACAAATAGGGTTAAAGGCTCAAAGGGGTAGGCAAGGGGGAAAAATGACTTGGTAGGCCATTTAAGCTAAGGGGTTTAAAACAAGGAAGGCTTTAATCATTTCCATAAAAGCATGCAACTTGTAGTATCAAACAGGTTCAGAACAAGTTCTAAAGATAATCTTCCTAGGAGAGCAAAACATATAATAAAGAAGATAAAATGACTATGTAATGTAGTCATATAGGCTCAAAACCTCTTAAGTGCTTATATGAAAATCCATCAAAATTTCATGCATCACCTAATTTCTCAAGCATCAGTTATTGACTAAGTTTATGCAACTAACTACTTTAATCAATCCACATGATTCACCTTTCACTCAAGTTGCCTAGTCCAAATTTAAGCACACCTTTCACAGAATTTTATGGTTCAACATTCAACATTCATCATAGTTCAAGTGCAAAAATGTAAAAAAATTTAAACGGGCCCCACCCCACCCTTAATGGACATTGTCCTCAATGTCACTACATTAATGAAAAACACAAAGGGATGAGATCTAGAATACTCCCCTGATAGATGTAAACTTTTAAGTCTGAAGGAGAGAAAATATCTTTTGCCTTAGCTCCCTCTTGAAGAATAATAGTCCATCTTCTATCTACAACCAAAACACACAAAAAGCAAGTACACACTCAAAGCAAACCAACCGACAAATATGTACAAAAGAGAGAAAAATAAAAATAAAAACAAAAGGATACTGATGGGGTGCCTTCCATTAAGTGCTTAGTTTAGGTCATAACCTTGACCCTTGTCATATCAATGTTATCCGTTGTTGAACGGATGCTTGAGCCTAATAGGTAGCATGTTCAGACTCTGTGGGTAGCGTGGAGCACCTTCCATCGAAGTAGGCTCCTTTTCAGCACAATGCCTCGAGGATTTTGAGGAGTGGAACTTCATCATTTCGCCATTGTACTCCAATGTCCACTCGCCTTTTCGAGCATCGCCCTTCTCACACAAGGATGGTTTCCGTAAGAGTATTGTCAGTGGCTGTGGAGACTCGACATCCTGCTTGCCACCTCTAGTCTTTAACTCGCTTGCCCATAGATTTTCCATAAACTTCACTTTTCCCTTCTTTTTCTTCTTTCACTTGTAAAGAACTAGGACAAGGAAATGAAAGTTGGTTAGCAATAACATGAACTGCATCACTAACCTTAAGAGGTTACGCACCCTCTATCTTTTCTCAAACTAATGGCTCTTCTTCTCCTAGCTTCTCTTGCTCTTCATCTATAGCTTCTAGGTACCTCCACTGATCTCCACTCTCTATAGGAAGGCACACCTCTTCTTCTAGTGCTCCCTCTGGTTGGCTGAGCATGTTGTCAGTTGCTTTTGCTTCTAAGCTCTGAACCACATCAGCTCAGTGACTTAATTAATCTCCCAAGGTCTTCATGCTATTCCTCATTTCCTACTAGAACTAAAGAGTGCTCGCCTCCAAGCTCATGACAATCTCCTCTAGTGCCATCCCATCAGCTTGTGGTGGTGATGGTGGAGGTGGAGGCTCAGGATGGAAGTATGACTGCTCTTTATAGTAACACAATGGACAATCAACCTTGTACTATGGCTCCTGTGAAACAGAACACGTGAAAAAAGGATAACCTAAAAATGAGCAAAATTCACATACCTTAGCTTTTTGATCATTCATCAGTACTTGCACGGCTAAAGAAGTGGAATCTACCACTTGATGCTCAAAACTAGAAGTAGCATAAGATGGGAACTCATAATCATAATAAGGATAATATGAAGAATTAGAATCAAAAGCATAATGATAATGAGCCATATCGCAAAAAGATTGACAAATAAGAAAAAGATGTGAATCTAAGACAAATAGAAGACAAGATACCTAAAAATGACAAAAACAAAAACAAAACAACACTAGAAACTGCTATAACACAAATGCCAACTCCCCAGCAACAGCACCAAAAATTTTATACGTCTGTCGTGGACTACCAACTAATAAATTTACCTAACTAACCTAAATGATAAACAAATAAAAAATACGACAAGCTGGATAAAAGATAAATTCGAGATTCTAGACTTATAATTGATCCTCGAAATAGATAAGTTGTGACTAGTCTAAGATGCTAGCCTATAGGTTTGAACAAGCTTTCAAACCCTCAGTTCCTCCAAATTTAGATAGGTCCTATATGATTGAAAACCTACTAGGCAACCCAGAATAAGCTCTCTAGATTTAACGACTCGATAGCATTAACAAATTAGGGAATGACTAACCTAAGCCATGGTCACATAAGCTCAGACCATGTAACCTAGACGAATGGAATCCTAGATTAATTAGGTAAGTTTACCTACAAACTCAATCAACCTATTGCTACTTGCAGTATTAACTATAGACAATTACGTATCACAAGTCACCACCTAGCAATTAAACTAAGAATCATACCTAAGGTAGCTAATCATAAGCCTTAATCCTTAATTCATGACATTTATGTGGAATCCCAATTCAATCCTAACCTATATCACAAAATCCAATTTAATTCAATTTAATTCTCACAATTATTAAGCCTAAGATCCATCAATATCTTCCAACCCACAATACAACTACCCTAACATCACGAAAATAATGC
>JAOXYD010196715.1:0-23080 GCA_028565735.1 Pinacopodium congolense | reverse complement strand
CCAATTTGTCCAACAACTTCAAGGCTATGTCTTATACATCAATTACTAACCCTTGAAAAACTATTGGTACCTTCATTTGTATCTTTAAAGGTATCATGTAGTAATCTATCTATATTATCATCCATAGACCTTTTATTAATTTCATTACTGTCATCCATATCCAAATTTGCATTAACTAATCCATGTTCATTAAATTCCCAACCATTATATCTTGGAGTAAATCCATGAACAATTAAATGATCATATACAATATATCTTATATACCAATAATAGTTACAACACTTTTTGCAAGGACAAGAAATTTCGCTCCTATTAACCACCTTAGAAAAAGCCTTTTCGAGAAAATGATTAATTACATTCATATATTCATCACTGTATCTTGGAAGAGTTATCAAATGCATATCTCCTTTTCCATGAATGGTTTACTATTCAAATTGACATATATAATATAACATATGTTAACACTTAAGAAACACAACATATACGATATGTTAAAGAAACTATGATCAACAATATATATATATATATATGTAAGTGTCAAAGAAACCAAATCGTTCTTATTTGAAAATTTCATTGTAACATAATAATCAAATTTCAATTACTAATAGATTTTCTAAAATAAACATACCTCAAATATCCCAATTAGTGTTTTGAAAGTGAAAGTGAAAGATTTATATGATAGTGATTGATGAATAGAATGTTTGTCTACCTGAAAAAGAAACATTTTGAATCAAAAGGAATACTAATATTCATATAATTCAATCCAAATTCAAATTCCAAAAGTCATTGTAACACATATGTATGTAGATCTATGGCTCTACACATAATAAGACCAATCCCAATATTATGCTTTCCATAATCCATTGGTAGCCGAATATAGCTGGAAGTTTGGCAGAGCCAATCACAATCATATGCCACAGAAAAATAAAAATTGGCATATGAGCAAAAATTTATTGAATCTTTTTTTAGAAATTTGGAAACTGTAATTGAAGCCCTATGACAATGTCATCTAAAAGCATATGGCTCTACAACATTAGAGTTTTAGTGAGCGTTTAATTTTTGACATTCAAATTAAAGGACAAAATATAATAAGTGAAAATGAAAGACAACTAATAGGATTCGGCAAAAATTTGATAGCATTCAACTATAGATAATAGGCCAAAGAAAAAAAATCTTTTCAAAAGATCCAATTTGTGTATAATTTAACCATGCTTTTTTTTTCTTCGCTCAAGTGACACTTTAAGAGTTTTGACTAGGAATTTCTTTATTTTTAGTGGAAACCTAAGATTATCTGCTTGAACTAAATGCAGATGTTCACTACCTTAATGAAGATGAGTTTCAATGGAAACCTAAGATTCTTGCCCATCTAAACCCACTGATTATAATAGATTGAAAAAAAAAAGGAAAAACAAGATATTACCTATCAGAAGATGAAAGACCGAGTGGATTTCGAAGGAGATGCAGAGAACGAGGAGCGCGCTGATGATAGAAAGTAGGATGTGGGAGAGAATGAGTTATTAATTTGGGGGTTTTTATAATTGGTTAATAAAATCATATATATATATATATTACTGTAAAACTATCATAGAAGTTTGGAATAGCTGGATTGGTAAGTGACGTTGAAATATACTAATAGATCATGGGTTTGAATCCCATGATCTGTTTTTTGTTTATTTAATGATTCCACTTCCTTTTTAAGTTTATCAATGTGGAAAACCACGATCTATTTTTTGTTTATTTAATGATTCCACTTCGTTTTTAAGTTTATCAAGGTGGAAAGAAGTTCCATGCATTCGACCATCTGATGACCTGATTTTTGTTTATTTAATGATTCCACTTCCTTTTTAAGCTTATTAATGTGGAAAGAAGTTCCATGCATTTGACCATCACCATTTAAAAATCTATATAATTTTTTAACCAATTTGGAATTAATATGTGGAGAATTAATAATAAAGATATATGTTGTTTTTAATAAAGAAAATTTATGTTTAAAGATATTTGCATATTTTAATTAAAATTAGCTATTATTATCTTATAAATATTCTATTTGATAATTTTTTGAAATTACTAAATAATATTTTTTATTTTTATTTTAATTTTAAATTTCTAAAATATTTTAAACTTTTAAATAAGAAAATTCAAAATTTGTAAATATATTTTAAAATATCTAATATCTTATATTAAAAATATTTTAAAGTTAAATTTAAAAATAAAATATTAAATATACAATCTAAAATATAACAACACTTTGATTATTGCTTAAAACTATTTTAATTAGCAACAGTTCTATTTATTGCTTATTTAAGATTTTAAAGCAATACTTCTTTTTGTTCTGTTGTCTTTTTTATTTATAGTAATAAATTACAATTATCATTGCTTTTTTATATTACTAAAAACAACACTTTAAAAATTGTTGCAATATAATAACTTTTAATAACACTTTTTAAAGTCGATGCAAATTTATTATTACTTAAAGCCCTTATGCTAGAGTTAATGAAGTATCCAAAGAGCAAGAATGCAAGAGATCTACTGATTCTCTCTTCAACTTTATTCAAATCTTTTTTGACATCATATTGAAAAGAAAACGTAGCCATTGTGATTGCAGTATTTGTACCTAGCAAATAACTACCGACAGAAGCTTTGACCCCTCAAATAAGGTCGATGGCCCCACAACCCGCAGGAAGCCAGGAACTATAAATTCTATAACATTTAAATTTAATAGTCAAATTATTTTTCCAATAAAAAGATACTGTGTATACATTATTTGTTTTTCAAACTATATAGGTTAAGCAAATGTTACAAAAGCCACTGGCCAGAATATGATACCTAGTAGAAGCTGGCCTTCTACTGATTGCTATATTTTATCTCTTCCACCTTAGTTTCATTAAAATAATTCTCCATTCTGTTGATGAAAATGATATTGTTAATGATACTTTGTCATGTTCTTAAGTCCATTGTGTGTTATGTAATTATCAACTAGGTTTGTAGTGTTATATATGACTTTCGATTTATACAGGTCTAACCAACACACAAAGTAAAAAGGAAATGCACGTCGAAGTCGAAGTAGAATGATGCCCGTTCCATGTCAAGGCAAACAAACGAGTATTATGGTTTGGCTTTATTTTTATTTTTATTTTGCAATTTTAGTTTTTATGTACAGAAAAAAAAAACTTGTTTGATTATTATTAACATTGTACTCAAATTTTATTAGTAAGAATGGTAAATTTTTTATTTAAGAAAAAGAAAAAATATGGAAAATATTAATTTTATTTAACTAAGAAATTAGTTGTATTTAATCCCTTATATAATATTTATTAATAAATATAAAAATAAATTTAATATATTTTATTTCATATAAATAAAATGCAAATTTATTTTTCAAAAATAATTATTATATTTTCACAAAAACTTTTTAATTATTAAATAATGATTTTTGTTGTTTTAATTTTCATTATTTATTTAAAAATATGTAGTCTATTATTAAAATAAATTATAAAAATTTTATAAAATAAAAATAAAAAATTTCAATAAATAACTTAATTCAATTTAATTGAAATTAGTTTTAAAAATATACTAAATTTATATTTATTCCAAAATGAGTTGTGGATTTTAAAACTATTTGTATTGTAAAATCATTCTATATTAAAATTTTACATTTAAAAATAATTTTCAAGATAACTTGAAAATGTTTTTTTAATAATCAAATATTAATTTTACTAATAATTAAAGTAATAATTGAATAATATTTATCTAATTAATTATAAATCAAATCGTAAAAATTAAAACTAAATCTATTTTAATAATTTCATAAATTATAAAATAGAAATATATAAAAAACCATAAATAGAAACTTAAGTGAAAAAGATTTTTTACGAAATGGAAATTTGAGAATATACTTAAAATTAAAGAGAACCTCAAGTATGAATTCCCACCTATAGTCACAAAGATATAAATATCGTACCGTATCGGTGTATTAGCCCCGAATTCAATTTCCATTTCTTTTGCACTAGGTCAAACGCGCTCTCAAAATCAAAACAAACCAAAATTACCATAAAAAGGGCCAGCTCTCTTATTGCATAACTAAAAGCCCCTATCAGGCTAAAACAAAATCTAAATTTTCGAGAAGAGCTTTACATGAAAGTGAGCCAGTCTTCTGTAGGATCGCGAAATAGTCTGTTGATTTAAAAACATTTTCTGACCTTTATAAAACTAAATATATTTTCTTCTTTTATGCCTCTGTTTTTTAAAATAAAAATTTAAAATAAAAAGTAATAATAAACAATTCTTAAATTTTCTTCTTTTTGTTATCTCTAGTATGACATTAAGCAGAAGCGATATATCCTCTTGCAACTAGCTACTGCAGAATTACTTCCTTGAGGACACTGATGATTTAAGAGCACGTTTGATATCACTTGTAGTTTTTGTTTTTTATTTTTGTTTTGTATATGTGATATTATTATTAGTTTCTATGTTATTTTTTAGGTTTTTGTACTGTATCAATATGTTGTCTTTTTCGATTTCTGTACTATGTTGATTGATATTTATGTTTTTTAAAATAAGAAACAAAAACAAGAAATAAAAGGGAAACCAAACAAGGCCTACGTTCACGATTCGATTTTTTTACTATCATTCTTAAAATAGAGTCCAAATACCTAAAATATGCTTTTGTTTGACAGGTGATTTGTGAGGCATATTAATAATTAATGCAATAGTAAATCAACATTGGTCTTTGTAACTCTTACCAAATCTCTTCTTTACTATCTATAATTACATAGATTGAAATGAAGTTGATCTGAAATCATTTGAACACAGTTGTATAAAGCATAGGATAAGGGTGCAGACTACTTGCATGCACTATGTTGACCAAGTAAATGGGGAATGGATCTATAAATAGTCAGCATCAAATATTAAGTATAAATCTTATACAAGGAAGTTAATAATAGCAAATGTGTGGTTAGTATCATATAAAAATAATTGTATGATATATGTTAGAATTGACCCATTAGTGATACATGATTTACTAATATGATCGTGCATATCATATTGACTCAACGATATATGTTGAGTATCACCAATAATATAACTTATTAAGAGGAACAAAGTTTGGGTTAAAGTTGTGAAATCAAGAGGCCCACAAACTTTCATTAGGGTTAATGTAATTTTCTTGAAAAAGAATTCAATAAGTTACAACTAACCTTGTTTTATGTGAAGGGGCGAATGGTTGTGATTTGATATATTTGTGTGGTAATCATTGGGTCGGACATCATCTTACACTTAAGTATCTAAAGTACTTTGTAATTTGTGTGTCTGATCATTCATGCATAGAGTTCACTAGGAATGTGACATTGATCCATATATAGACAATGTTAATTGGGATCTATGTGGAAAATAAGGTTGTGAGGGATAGGATCATAACGTATGTGATTGAAGATTGTCGAATTTTTATCTATTGAAGTGTACTAGTATTGAGAAATTGTTGTGCATGGAAATTTTTTCAGAAATTAAATAAATTTAATTAGTGAAAAAAACTAGTATAAGATAGGTTATCTAGTATAAAAACATAAAGGCTCAAAGTAAAAACCCTATGCAGCATGTCCGAGTACTTATGATACTCTGAGTCATAAGAGAACAACTTCTTTTTCCTAGTCATCTAATCTATAACAAGCATAATAATGTTTCCCGAATTCAATTTCCATTTACATCCCTCAATAGCTAATTGTTAAGTAGTGATTCAGAGCATGTTAGGTTGAGAAGGTAAGCATAGATAACCTTACGAACCTATGCTAGTGTTTGACTAGCGAATTCCACCTTTGATCTTCTTCTGTTGCCATGCCTAATGAGATTGTGCTCCTACCAAATTGCATACACCACATACTTGGGAGGCATTCTGTGTGGTGGCAAGCCAGTTGCTATCTTCCACCAAGATAGTTACTCAAGCATCAGCAGGATATAATTGTCTTAGGTTTCCAAAGCTTGAGTGAAGATGTAAGGGTCCTGTAGTGGACCAATTGTCAAACCACAGAGAGATTTCCAATCTATTACCTATTCGATGATGTAGTGCAAAATTAAGTAACGTCCTCACTCGAAGGAGCTAAAGCGTGGACAAAGAAGAATCTATGGTTTCCTTTAGCTCCCACAAGCTTCAACCTTTCAGGACATAGGTATGCATTTACTGTACCTACAGATTTTGTTTATACTTAAATAATCTCCAAGTTCTTTTTGCAAGACAACATTTGTTCCTTATACACGTTGTAATGATCCCAACCCGGCCCCCTCTTTCTTTGGTCTACATAATTCTCTCTAACTAACTTTAGCAACCAACACTTTAAAGGGGTCACCACTCCACAAGAAGTTACACATACATTTGTCAATCTCCTTAAGCAATCTTTTAGGAAGAATCAAATGGGATATCTGGTACACTTGATGCCATTCAAGGTAGATATGACTAATTGCTACCAACCAGCAAAGGATAATGTCTTATTACACTAGTAACTAATCCACCTTTGGAACTTGTCCAAGATAACCACGCAATCGACATATATTGGTTTAAAGGAGATAATAAGAATTCCTAAGTATAGGAAAGGCAATGCCTGAACTTCGAGGGCAACAACTCAAGAGAGAAATGGACTTATTCCATTCGATGAATTAGATACTATTAAGAAGCTCTTCTATTTATTAATCTAGAATCTAGACATTGTGTTAAAAATGTCCAAAGAATCCATAAGTAGTGTAACTGACTCTATCTACACCCCATAAAATAAAAGGAAGTCATCTGCAAATGCAAGATTAAAGAGTGATATCATCTACTATTTTCTATGGTATTGAAACTGATGCACGTTTTGGATATTGCAATTAATCATTCACACTAGGGCTTCTATACATATGTTGAATAGGTAGGGGGCAGGGGTTCCCCCTACCTTAATCCTCTCTTTGCTGAGAAATATAAAGTTGCCTCTCTATTTATGAGTATACTATATGATGTTGTTGTGATGCATTCCATCAGCCAACGCACAAAATACCCAAGGAAGCCAAAAGCTTGTAGCAATTCCTCCAAGAATCCCCACTCCGCTAAATTGTATGATTTATGGATATCAATTTTAATGCATAGTTTCTAGCAGCATAAGGCCTCTTACAATCCTTGAATAATTCATATGAAAGGAGAATGCTATCTTCAATATTTCGACCCCTAATGAAAGCTACTTGAGAATGGTGCATGATAGTGCTTAAGACCTCTCGAAGACAATTGGATAACACTTTTAAGATGATTTTATAAATGATGTTACAATAAGAAATGGGTCAGAATCGATTCAAATCTATTGGGTGAGGAGTCTTTGGGATCAAACACATAAAATTTTTATTAATTCCCTGTTAACATCAAACTAAGAAAAAAAAATAATGTTACTTGTATAACTTTTATGAATTGTATTGCAAGGTTAAGAACGATATAAAAATATTGTGTAGATCAAGTTCATGTAAAGATGAAGTTTAATTTAATTTAGCCCTTAAGATAATTTAATAGGGCTTTTGATGTTGTACAAACAAAGGAGGTGTGGTATGGAGGGACGTGGGAATACAATGAAAAAGCATTTGGGTATGCGATATAGCTTTTATGGAATCAGTAGGACTTGGAGCTTACTATGATCAAGGCAAATGTTGAGACATGCTTTTTTATTATTTGCAAAAGTTATGTGGTGAAAAAAGAATTTGAATTTGCAATTGTCACAAGATGGGAAAAGAGGGAAAGTTTATTATAGTGCTAATTATGGATGTGTTATTATTGAATGTGAGAGTATAAAATCTTAGATAGATACATAATATGGATTTTAATTGATTTGCAATGCCTAACAATGTAGGGGAAGCAGTAATAGATTCTTAAACCTTGTGTGTATGACCGTTATAATATTGGGAAGTGTCGTAGTTTAGATGGGAGGAGAAGAAGTTTAAAATGTAAACTTTACTATAAGCTTGTGCTCCACTAGATACTTGAAAACATGTTCTTTGAATAGGAGAGTCTAAGCAATGTACTAGATAATTGGCTATCCACATGTGATTGATTGGTGGTAAAGATAATTAATTCCACATGGTTATGGCGGTTTTACTATGTATTCAATAGTAATGAATAGAGAACAAGTCATTTGGATTTGGTTTCACTGTATTCATATTTAAGAGTTCATAGTTGACATGATAAAGTAATATGTATGGTGAAAACAAACAAATAAGTTAATAATGTGGTTATTTGAATTAGTAGCATTATACCATATAAACAAAATCTATTTAGAATTGGATATGAGAAAAAAGAGGGTAGGAGATACAACATATTATTAATTGTAGCCATATATGAATATGATATCACAATGTATCAAGAATTTTTATGTACGTGTAATAACAAAAATTAGTAATTTATAATAGTATTCATGCCTATTGATCTACATGTACAATTAACTCTATTCAAAAAACACAGGTATATAATAGATTTACATGTAGATCTATTATATACCTATGTTTTTTTAATAGAGTTAATTGTCCATAATTGTAGTAAAAGTGCACTATAATTGGTAAAAATTTGTTTAGTAAAGGTGATAATTTGTAACAAAATACTGAGCATAATGTTGTTGATGGATAACATTTTTCATGTAATGAGGTATTGAAATTAGTAATAAATGGTTGGACATATGTGAATATGTAATGATGTTTGCAATGATCATTTGTAGACTTTGTCATTGAATTTTTTTACACATGTTGTGAATCAATAAATGTAAAATGACAAGAGTTGTCTTCCTTAAGTGAGTTCCAAATGTAACTAATGTTAAATGAAAGTCACCAAATACAATGTATGGGTATAAGGTTAACTTATAAAATATGCTAAGAAGATGCTAATAAGCTATGTCATTTATCATCATCAGTATATGAAAATGTCATGAAATCAATATTCTAAAAATTTTTGTTTTGAAAAAATTTTTAACTCTTATATGCTAACGTCATTACATAAAATGCTAGTCTTGAAAATGCTAGTTTAATCTAGGAACCTAAATGGACACTATGCCATCAAAAATACATTGTTTTGATTTATACATTGAAAATAAATATTCTTACAAGTGTAACATCCCAATGTAATTGATAGGACAAAATTATGAGATGGTTACAACAATTGTCAAACATTGTTATGCCCATGCCATATTTGGTGCATAAGAAATATTTATACTCATAAATTGTCCTACAATTTTGAACAACACATCTAACATCAAGTGGCAAATGTCAATGCAGCAAACAGGAGATGTTGATATATATGATTTCTGATATATTTCAGAGGTTAAAACTACAGTAATATGGCATGTGAAATTAATATGTTTGAAATAATTTTATATTCATAAAGGTAATTTGTAGAGTAACCATAAGATTATGTCCCGTTAGCCAAGTCTCACCCCAAAAATATAAAGCACATTATATGTAAATTCCATTCTCATGCCTGCATATTAACATATGAAAATGGGTCTTCATGCATTTAAGAGATTATTTGACTGGATTTAGGGGGGAATCCTGATCATTATAAGACAGTGAATCCAGTGAACTATGATGCATTCTTTGAAGAGCTCGTATCTTTAACTTATGGGTTAAGTTGCTAAGGATAGTTGAGATCATATCCAATAAAAAAATGTGAACCATGGTTTGTTTTCATCACAATCTTTTCATGTTATTGATACTATTTTGGTGCGAACGAGTGCCTACATAGCGAAGTCATCAGCAACTCAAATATTTTTTTATGGAAGAGTTATTAGTAGGTAAGTAAAGTCATTAACAACGATTTCAAAATTTAGTACCAATCCCTAAGTAATGAACTTCTTTGCCTTGTCTCAAATATTCCTTTCATTAAAAATTAGTATGTTCTTTATTTGCATTTAAATGCAACAACACCACCAATGTTGTTCCATTAGCACATGCATCATAAACTACAATATGTTATGCTTTAACAACAATTTAAACATGCAAAATGACAGAAAAATATTATAATTACAAAGATAAGCATGCATCTTTGATGTCATACGTGCGTCTTATCCCTTGTCAACATCCCTTTGAATGATGGATGTATGTTTCACCACTATTTGATTGAGAGTGTCCCCAGGAGGTGAGCTTTGTATGTGAGAAAAAGTTTTAAGTAATCGATAGATATTAACTTACCATGATAACACAATGTTATTAATTCATAGAAACTACATAATAAGACCAAACAATATTCTACATAGTACTGTGAACATGATGTCTATAATGTAATTTTTGTTTCGATTAGTCGAAAGCACTCTATCCATTATGATGACAGACATCCATCCTTTAACAAAATTGAAAGAAATTATAGTCATATATTCTTTGACTGAAAATATTGTTTAACTGCTACATAAAAAGGTTAAAATAAGGTAGAATATATGCATACCATTTTATTAAATCGAAAGTTTTCATCGTAACTTGTTAGGGTGTATGCAACTATTAGGAAAAATCGATCAATGCATATAAGTGACATCTTATACGCTCGACAAGCATGCAGTAAGTTTTAAGGCTAGAATTTTAGAGTCATATTCACTCCATTTCTTCAATGTTAAAGTTCGTATGATATACAACATGTTAATATGGATTTAGTAAATTAAAACATAATTGTCTACATGGGATTCTCCTTAGCTATTTGACGAATAAAATGTATGAATTCATGGGATGTTGTCACATCTTGTTTTGCTTAAGTATCTATACCAACAATTCTTATCAACTCTTATTTAATGAGTGTCTAGAGGTGATGTGCTTGATATGAAGTTTTTTAGTTAGGGATTATTAAGATTTTGTAAGCAGAAGTTGGAAGAATTTGGTCACAATCTTTTGTGTCCTATCCTAGTGGTGTCTTATAAGTGTTAAAATCTGAAAATTTATTATGTTTGCACTATTTCAATTATAAGTGTTAAAAGCTAAAAAGCTAGAATGTTTGCACTGTTTCAATACGCAGACAATCTAAGGATGAATGAAATCAATTCTTATATCAATTTCAAGCTTATGGGATAAATATTATAATGAATCTTTATTGAACTGGTTGTGATACAAAATGGCTTTGTTGCTATCTAAAATATCAGTTACATTTGCATTATTTATGAGTTTGTAGTCACCGTCATTTTCCACCTATATCAAAGGTGGATTGTGAGTTATTAAACTATCGTGGTTTAGGTAATAATTATTATGAAATATGTTTAATTTCATAACATGACAAGAAAAATAAATTTTGAATTATCAATGATGGCAGGGTTATGTTATTGAACATGACTATAACTTATACAGGTTTGAGAACTATAAAAACTTTTTAAGTAGACTTCTTGGCAAAAGTTACGTGTCCAGCCATTGATTTTTTGGACACTCGTGAAGATTCTTCCACGATTATATTAATAATAGATCCACTATAAACATGTCCTGTAGTTACACATTCATATTTTACATGATTACTGGTGACTTCTCCCCTATTAATGAGGCATTGTTCACTTTCCTTATCATTGATTGATCTAGGACTCTTGCTATGCACTTCCTTTGTTCTACTTGCCTAATCGACACAAAAATGTCACACTTTAGGCATTGATCAAAGCTATAATTCATAATGTGAGAAGATTAGTGACTTACATTTTTTCCAACTAGAGAGGTTAGTAGTTAGGAAGTATTCTAAGGTATATATTTCAATTGTTCCTAACATTTTCCCATCCATTATCAACTATGGTAGGATGCGATCAATTGTAATTTAATCTTTAGGCATGTGTTAATAAAATAGTATTGCATTGTCTTTTATCTTGTAAGTCATGGTTATAATTCTTATATTTAATAATTACACAATAATAATATATTCTAGTCACATATCTTAAGTTTCCTAAATTTGTTCAGACCTAATATGTCAACTAGAACCACTTCATTAATGCTAGTTTGATCCCATGGAATGAATGGAGTTGTGTTCCCCCACTTAAAGGATGTAGTAATGGCAATATTCTAAATGAGTTCCCATATTTTAGTGAGAGACTCTAAGTGTTCAACATAAGTGAGGATATATTAGTTAGGAGATGACAAGCCATTAAAACTGCAACACAACTACCAATGGTTGCTAAATACCCCCTTAGAATGTTAGGCTTTATGAAATTTCTATGTATGGTTAAGTAAATGTGCCAATATGAAATGACTCTACCAAAGATTGTCACATTTTTTGAAATACACCATATATTGAAACAATTGGGTGCTTATATCAAACATTTCATTAAGGTAGAGAAACACACCCATTACATATAACAAAAATTTTGCCATAAAATTTTATTCACTTCTCCCATTAAGAAGTGGGTCTAAATTAGATTTTAGTAATATCTTATTCTCCTTAATTTCATAATTACCTTGAATTATTACCAAAGTAGATTCAGGCATGGTTATGTGAACTCTCCAATTCCCATTCAATATTCCAAATATCCATCTTAAAATGTCACCATATATGTCTTCAACCAATTCATTTCTAAAGTATAACATCAATTATTTTGGATTAAAATGCTTGCACAACCAGTAGCATAATGAAAGGGTTGAGACGAAACCTTTCCATTTTGCTTAATGTGGTAAACCCAACTCAGAAACTTACTTAATCTGTTGCTAGTTGAAGTAGTGTATTAGGTCGAACACCATCTTTACAGAGCACCTCACATTAAAACTCTAATAAAATCAAAATTTGAGTAGTACAATGTTAGATAGACTCTATGTTAGGACATCTAGTAAGTACAAGAGACTTAAAACCCATTTTAAGAAAGTTAAAGCAATTTTAGAGTGGCTTACCCATTCGTTCTTGTCATTTGGAGAAATTATTATATTCCAACTTTGAGTCTTAAGTGGGTTGCATGAAACATATATGCATATATATATATACATATATAACATGAATCAAGACACATGCTAAAGGCAAACCTTCTATTCTTTAATGAACTGTATTAATAATCTCGCATATAATGTAGTAACAATCAATTTACATTAGTGCCATCTATAATGGCCGATAAGAGGACTTTGTGGAAACATATATGTTTGAAATCATAATTCCCTAATTATTAGAATGAATTCATACCTAGAATTTCATCTCTATTGTGTGTTTATATGGAATAAAACATGTTCTTTGTATAGAACTTTTTCAATAATGTAAAAATTATAAAGGGTTATGATATTATTACGATTAAAATCAAACTAGAGTAAAATAGATATCTATCATAAATTTTTAACCTAAACATATGCATAAACCATATCTTATGTTTAGATCATAATTTATGTTTAGAACACGTCAGCACTTCTACGTCCTTTAATGACAATTTAGCTTATGACTTCCAAAGGAAGTTCATTTAAAGGTTTAATGAAAATTCAAGTCCAACATTAAGAAATGAATCTGGAAGATAGAGCTTTTACCATAACAATGCTGGTTTCATAAGGTTAAAGAAGTAAGTATTGTTTCAAAAATCTTGTTCTAATTGAATGGTGTTTACCATCACACTCTTATTTGACAACTCTTGTTTATTGGAAATCATGTTCAAATGTCAACACATGGTATAACACAAAGACCTAAATATCTTGGCATGGATTTCAAGGGGTTTTCTATCATCATGCACCTTATATATAAGAGGACATGGCTTAGCATCTTACAAGTAACACTGAGCAGGTTTTTTACACCTTTCTCATCATTACAGCACACCATCTTTTTCTTCCTTATTAGTTGTAGGAATTAACACTATGAAGTGACACTGAGGGATCTACTATTGATCAGTTACCAAGTCCCATTGCTTATGCTAAACATTGTTATTATGTAGCCTACAACTTTAATTTAACAGTTTTTCTTCTACTTGTTAACCTTTAGGTTGGCAACACCATACAGAATCTGCTTAGTTTTTCCTTTGTAGGATTGACAACGTATGTCTAGTATAATTATTTTATTTTCAGTTGTAATATGTCCACTTTAGCATTTATATTCTTTGACTTGGTTTTGTTTTTGAATGGATACACACTATAAATGAAAACATCATCTAAATCAACGCAAACTGTTTGTCATCGCAATAATGGCATTTGCTTCTGTGGGTTAGAACCTAAGGAAATGACATTTTAAATGGAGAGGAATCTCAGTTGTCATTTCTACAGCTGCCTAAAACTTAGAGTATTGCTTATCTAAAATAATCGATATCACTTCTATTTCATAACCTTTTAAATCTCAGTGAAAATTATAATGAAATGCAGGAATCTAAAGGTTGTAAATTCTTCCAATAAATTGATGAGGAGTTTATATGTAAGAGTATAGATGTGATAAAGAGCCTGAGACAGAGCAGTACGAGAATGAATTTATCAAAAGACATCAAAGGTAAAGATGAGCATGGAAATAATGTATGTCTTCTATTGTTTACATGGTCTCTTATGTGATTTGCATTTGGCATGTTTGTAAATGAAAAATTGTTGTGACTAGTGTTACCATTCTAACAAACATCGAAATGTCACTTTGTTATGTTGTTTCTATTATGATGTATAACTTCATTTTAATTACAAAGTGGCAAATGCTGTGCATAGACATGCCATTTTACCTTTTCATAACTTTTGCTTATCTAAGGTTTAAATCATCTCAATTAATTATCAAATTAAGCAATTCATCACATTTTCTTAAATTAAATTCAAAACAAACAATTACGGCAAGTATACTGGTCAACAAGTAATAAAGTGGAGTATTTTTAAAACTATGAATGTCAAACCCATAGGAAACTAATGCAAGTACTAGGTTAATCAGAGTACAATTATCTAGAGAAGCTCAAGATTGCTAAATTAAAAGGGTTAGATTTACTAAATTAAGATAAAAAGTTTCCAACAATGCAAAGGATTTCAAATAGTCTTAAGAATTACCAAATTGATTTAATTAGATAAGGAATAGGGTTTCAATGATTTAATTGAATTATGAAATGTTGGAATATTTAATCTTGGGTTTTCACTAAATCGAGATAATGCTATAATTAATTCAATGCCTTACCTCTAATTAACCTAAATTGATGTTTGGCTATTCATCAATGTTAGGCATTAGGCTTAAAGTTTAAGAAGTTCTAATCTTAAAATCCATATTCTAAGACTAATACCTTCATGATTAATCAAAGTTTTGTCATTCATTGATTAAAATCACGTTGTTTACTAATTTTTCTAATGATTAAGGTAGACAATAGTAAAATCCTTAATCATCTAACAAGTTTAGCTTAAGTGGCCAATTCATGATAAGCTTTAAGAACTCAAAATCAAAAAAGATGATCATCCAACATGTGTTAAAAATTTAATCAATCCATTTAACAACCTGTCTTTACCAAGAAATCAATATAAAACATCATATGTAACACAGAAAAATTAGATTCAACACATTCCTACATATATATATATATATATGAATAAAGAGTAAGAAATTGGAGATTAAAGGGTTTAGATTGAACCAAATGATGCTTCAAAGTCATAGAAAACCTTCAATCACATTTACAAACTCTGGAAATCCTTAAGAAAAACTTGAAATAAAAAAAATACAAAACAAGAAAAGAAAAAAAAAAGAAAAAACCTAACCTAGAGAAAGAAGAAGAATAATTAAGCTAGATAAGATTTTTGGCAGCCTAAATTTGGTCTTAGTTGTTTGAAATTAGGTTCTTTGGCTTCATTTATATATCTACTGTAGATTGAAAGCAGGTGGAGCAAGTTGCAGCCAATGAGAAGGAAGATCCAACTAGAAATGTCTTGACTGCTGCTTAAAGTACACTTGGAAAGTAGTTAAACGACATCATTTTACTATTGTCGTTTAGGTCCCAAAATTGAGATAAACTTAAGTGTTGGTCACTTAAATGTGGGCTGGATTGATACCACCATTTTACTCCTATTTTTCATCCAATTTTTATATTTTACTTGATTTTCACTTCAATTAAGCTTTAATATGTAAATAAAACATATCTAGAAGTGAATTAAACATTCTAATACCAATTTTAGGGTAAATGTGCATCAAATTACTATGTAAAACTCTATAAATTATACACCGAATACTAACTAATAAAGGAGTCGTTCATGGAAACAAATATTAATCGGTCCAGAATATCACTAAGTCTCTATGGGTAACATATGGAATACATTCTAAAAAACAATCTGCAGTACCTTGATGAATTGTGACGAGTTATGTTCTGTTCAAGACGATCGAGTAGTCATAAGTTGAAAATGTAGGAATTATCAGGAATAACTACATTACTGTTAACTTTTCCAAGATAGATCAACATTTCCTATTCACATAATTAAAGTTAGTTATATTAAATGTCTTCACATATATAATTTTGAAAAGTTAGGTGAGCATAAACATCATAACAGTCTCTGTTAGACATATTGGTGGATCCACCATTATATTATAGACATCACATTAGACGATTGAGGACATCAAGCCAAGTTTTTTTTTGTTTTTGAAAAGGAAATCAAGCCAAGTTTATTCCTACATTGTTGGACCATCTAGCATAAGTCGAACAACACTTGTGTTGCCTTCAGTCATAGCATGAAATGTAGATATGCAGTTTCCAACTAATTTGCTTATAAAGTAAGATAATTGAAGTGTGCTCTTGACATTGAAAAAGGGAAGATAGTGGAAGTTAAGATCAAGAATTAGGAATAGGCATTACGATGACTATTGAACTTCTTAAATTTACAAAATAGTAGGCATTTGCATGTTGTCGAATTAATTTTGTAAAATGTAATTGGTTAATAATTAATGCTAATGATTTAGAGACAAAATGAAATATAAAAATTAACAGAACTTTGAAAATTTTAGTGTACGTATATAAAATCTGCAATTTATGTATGCCTTAGTATTGATCAAGATTGTTCATGTGATGAAGGGAATTAGAGCGATGCTAATTACGTTTGAAAATGGAACCCTTACTGATACACGTCTGCATAGAAACATTGGATATTAAGCCGAATTATATAATACTTTATTGATATCAGTTTCCATACTCTAACCTTAGAATTACTCACTTTGCAAACATTAGATAAAACATACCACTAATTGCTACAAATCTTCCATGCAATTACATGTTATGTCCTTGTACATATTGCTTCATTTACGTCAAATTACAATAGTTTCCTACCATTTAATGTTTTTAAGACACGATTCTAATTAAATCCTTTATGCACATTTGTGAAAGTTGTTTTTACAAAGCTCAAATTTATGTATGCAATCAAATACATTTGGGGCAAAGATGCAACGTGATGGGGTCACTTATCATTAAGGTGTTTATGCCTCTTACTTCTTATGTGTAATGACCAAAGGGAATGGTCATTGCATGTCCAAAATAAGAAACTGAACATTCATTATCTGTGTTACTCATTTACATTGTGATGATAAGATTAAAATCTCCCCAAAACCAAACTTTTTATCTCCTCTCCTCGCCTAAGAAGTTGGGTTATCCATTAGGATAGAATCCTATCTATAAGAGGTGATCTTATCATCACTAATGATGCTAAATACTAAAGAAATAAAAAAAGGAAGGCGTGGTCAAACAAAGTCCCTTGACAATGGTAGTGTTAAAGCCCCTTGTCAAATAATCCATTGACTGAAAAAACCCAAACAAGAACATAGTCCTAAAATCATGTCACTATTAAACCAAAAACCCATGCCCATCACATTAACATCATAAAATAGGTTAATAACGCCTCTATTGCATCTGACATCAAGTCTCGATTTTCCTCAGCATCATTAATGACTATGATGTTGACAATTAGCTTCTTCAATGTACGAACATAATCTTCTACTATTGATCTGAGACTTTTTGTTATTGACAACCATTGCTCTCCATGATTTTCATTACTTATCATGATAATTTATGTGTTACAATAACTGTTAGGAATATGGTCAATATGACTTGAATTGCATTGCTTCTTCTAGCCTTTAGTGATTAGACTAACTTAATTGATCCAATGCCTAGCGAATATAATCTACAGGGGGTGTGTATGTGACAACCAACATTAATGATTTGTGTAGAATTATCAAGGGAACATAAAATTATGCAATGCAATTTAACTATATAACTCTTTTTAAATAATCATTCTACTACTTGACATTTAAGCATAACTATCTCAGTGCGAAGCTCTGAATAATCCTCGTCTTCAAATTCACTGAATTCACGGCTCATAGCATCTTTTGTTGATTTATGCCCTGGAGCCAATCGATTGGTTGTAGATTTGTGACATATTTATTAAAGACATTATTTATCTTTTATATAATTGTTTAATTAACTAATGTATAAGATAAAGTCCATAGGATAAATATGTATTACAAATAAAATTATGATGGAGATTATAATTATGAGATTCATGTTGTAATTAAATATTGTCCCTAAATTGTTTCTAGTCGTTGCTCTATTAAGACTGAACATTAATAGAGCGGAAAGACTAGCACCCATTATGTTTTTCCTTATGAAGGAAGTAGTTAATCTCATAAGCTAAAGTATGAAGATACTTAAATAAATGTGTGGGTGCTTGTTAGAGGACAAGTTTACTGAACTAACCCGATATGAGAATTACCTAGGGAACATTACTTGTATGTCTATGAAAATACTCATTGTGATGATTGTATAAGTGATCCTTAGACTTGGGATCACCAAAGTTATCTTATATATGAATTGTTATGTTTTGATGCTATTTACAACATATTCTCACCATGGATAGTTTACTCAGTAGTTATTGGATGTAGTATGAATTATATGGAGGTAGTTGAATGATCAATATAGAATTTGTCATCCTAAAGTAATCAGGGAGAATTTTTTGTTGTTCTTAATTAGTATTGATTTATGAAATCCTTAATCAAGGTGGAATGACACTTTGAAAAGAGTTTTCAAATGTAATTAATAGAATTAATTACTAATAGTTGAGAACTAATATGATTAGACTCAAATAGAGAAGACACTAATTCCATACTCTATGTCTAATAAAAAAATTGTATGATGAAAGGATTGAATTATATGGAAAATCATGCACGGACAGGTTAAGTGAAAATCACTTTAACATTCCTAATATTTGAGTGGTCATGACATGTTGCTGAACGTCAATCTTAATCTATGATCATAATTTATTTAATTAGAGAATTATAGATAAATTAAAAGGAGTTTTAATTTATCTAATTCTAATTATAAATTATAATTATAATTTTTGATCATTACCAACATATTAGGAACGTAATGAGTCACATATATAGGCTTATTGGAAGAGAGAAAAATTTAATTAAGTTAGACTTAATTGTGAAGTTTAAGAAACTTTAGAATCAAATATGAGATATTTGATTAAATTCAAGTTAAATTAAAATTATGATTAAAAGTTAGACTTTAATTGTGATTTATATTTAATTTTAATATTAAGAAAATATGATTTTTCACTATATAAAGAGGCAACCTTAAGGTTGCTAGCATGAATCTGCTTCCTCTAAAAATTGTTTTGAGATCTCTTCCAATAGACTTGTGAATACTGTTAGAGGCTGGACACATGTGTGGTTCAAATAGTTTTTCCAATATGGATATGAGAAGACGAAGACTTTGATCAAACTTCAAAACATGATAAGAATTTATATTTATGTTTTATTGTTTCGTGATTTAATCTTATTATATAATATCGAAATATTGACTTTACGAGAAATCGAATAATATGAAAATTTATTTTTGTGATATATTTTTGCTTTCACTACACAATTAAATCGCTCCCGATTTCTCAACATTAGTATTATAGTAGACTTTATTCTATAACTTGATTAAATTACTATTGTTTAATTGTTATCGAATGATTCTAAAATTAGATTTGCAAGATGTTGCAAAACTTGAATCTGAACAGGTCAGAAAGAAACTTGATTGAAATTTTATTAAAAACCCAAATTCTGGAAATTTTTTCCTGAATATATATTTGTTGCTAGCCTTTTCTGGATTTGTTTGCTGCCTACTATTTTTTGGAAAAGGTTTCCTGCGTTATCTCTCTCCTATTTGGTTCCTATAAAGCGCATATGGCGTTTAGTTCTGTTAAATTTCTGGCAATTTCCTTGTTTAGTTTACTTGAAAGAACGAAGGTCCGTCTGACAGGGTTTTGTAAACTCGTAAAGTGCATATAGGTGTGTTATTACGTTTGGAATAGTCCCTTGCCTTTTCTGCTATTCCTATAACTGTCTCTATTCGGACTGTGTTTGGAGTCGCATCTTTTTATTTTGAACCTGCCTTTTTGTTTGGGTTTGTTTTTTTTGGCGGCGTGAAGGGGTAGCGATAGTTCTTGTCGCAACTCTTGGTTTGCTTCAATCAGATGCAGAGAGTGCGGCACCCATGGCTGTATACAGGCGACACCCATGGAGGCAGGAGGCAGGTGGCTGGGCTTGTGGTGGCGTGAGCTATATATGGCCGAATGCAGGATCTCTCGCCCATGGTTGAAAAATGACAGTGGCGGCAAGGTTGTCGTCGGTGGTGGCGTTGAAGATGGTGGCCGGCAGCAGCTACAAGTAGTTGCGGCTAAGGTTTCAATTAGATGCCTAGGGTTTTCGTTAGGATGAAGATGAGGGGTGTTTGGACAGGGATAAGGTATCCTAGTATTGGAATAAAGATTTGTTTGGTTGTAGGTTAGTGTAATCCCAAATCAAGAATAAAGCATGTTTGGACATAAGCTTTAGAAATTCCAAACCAGGAATAGCAAAACTTATTCTTGAATTAAGGTTATTTGGTTAATAGGATGATGTATCGTACTTAGTGAATTAACCTTAAACTAAAAAGGAAATAATCTTATTCCAACTAGAATTTAAATAGTTTTAAATTCAAATGAATTCAAGAATTATAAATTCAATTTTCTTAATTAGATTAAAATTAATAATTAAATTGATTCCTAATTAAAATTTTAGAAAATTATTTTCTAGAATTGGAATTAATTATATTTCTAATTAGATTGGAATTATTAATTAATTTGACACCTTAATTTGAGAAAAATTTTTATTTATTTAATTAAGAAAAATGTTTCTTGATTAAATTAATTTGTTACACTTTGACTGAAATAAATTAAATTTATTGTTTTATTTAGAGAATTATTATTATTTATTATTTAGAAATTAGATAAGATATTTTTCTTAATTAAATTTAAAAAATGTTTTCATTTGTTAATTAAAGAAAAAAAGTTTTCTTTAATTTATTATAAAAGAGTTTTCTAATTTATTAAGGATTAGTTTTCTAATTTATTAAGAAAATTTAAATAAATAATACAAAGGACTTTCTTAATTAAATTTAAGATAGTTTATTTAATTATGACAGTAGTTTTCTTTTAAAGTTGAAATAGTTTTCTAATTAATAAAAGTCTTCTAAATAGATTAGAAAAGGATTTTCCTAATGAGATTAGATAATGGTTTTTCTAATTAGATTAGAAAATAATATTTCTAATGAGATTAGAATGTTTTACTTATTTAATTTATGAAAAGAGTTTTTCTAATTTAAAAATAAGTAAGAAGAAAATTTTATTGAAAATTGTTTTCAATTAAATTTATTAAAGGAGTCGAGAAAATTGAAAGTGGTTTTCAATTGAATTTGAAAATTTTTTAAAATCAAATTGAATTTCTATTTGGAATACGAGTTTAATTTATTTAAGAATCAATAATTTAATTTGATTTAATATTTCCAAAGAGTTGAAAATATTATTTTAAATTATGAATAGATCAATAACTAGAACCAAACGAAGCTTGATGTTTATGTCCATATAATTTGATTATGTGTGCATAAAGTGCATGTTAAATATATATGTTTGATATATATGTTCCTTTTGAATTACATGTTTATATATGATATTTTATATGTAATTAGCACATAATGAGACCATTAAAAGGTAAATCCCTCGTTAAAAGATTAAGTACATGTTAATAACATGATTGTTGCCTTCCATTGTTATAAGAATAAACCAGAGTTCTGTTTATTGTTAAGCTTGTTGAGCAAACTCAAGGCCACTTTAACCCGAATATGTTTAGTTTTATAACAATAAGTTCTACTTAACTAAATTTATATGATTCAAATGAGCAAACTTATGATTATATGAATTTAGAGGCAGGGTTAGGAATGACATATAAAATATGTTTTAAAGAGTTGTCACCTAACGGATCTATGAGTCATATAAGATATGATTGATAAATGTTATCTACCTAATTTTAATTTAGTTGATTTGTTGAACAAATTCAAAGTCAATTAAATTAGAATGGGATTTTAGCCTATTAGGAAATTATGTGATAATTTCTCGAATTAATAGTGAGGGTTATTAGTTTGTTTAAAATAATAGGAGTAACTAAATGTATGATTAAAGTCCTAATCTTATTTGGTTGTCATGGCATTTATTAATTATTTGCTTATCTTACATTAATATTGTTCTAAGTAATAGAATACCTGTGTTAGTATAGTTGATACTAAGTAATGAATTGAATTTCTTTTATATAGAGCTAGTTTAAGAAACGTTTTCAAAGATGAAAAAATTTTATGTGTAGTATGCAATCTTACTATAATCCCTGCTGAGGATTTTAATGATAAAGTTTGAGAGATATGTTAGTGCCATATAGATGAGATAAATGTAGTGACATTTGATTTGACAATTTTTCATAAAATGTAAGGTAACATAAAAGATTGATACCAACACTATGATAGCACAATGTAAATAGTTGCATAAAGTAGAGTTAAAAGGTATAGTACCTTGAAGGAATTGTTCTATTTAGTTTAGCCACTAAAAATCATAAATAAAGACCACAATTAAAGGTATTTTGTATGATATGATAATAGTTATCATTAAAAGAAAAATGGTTGCATGACTTTTCTTGCCAGTTACTGATATGATAGAGATCATTTGTATATTTTCAATTTATGTTTTGGGTATATGATACCGAATTTGGATTCAATGTTAGCGTAATGTTTAAAGTATGATAAGAAATATATTGTTGAGCAAAAGTAGTTAGTCCATGATTTACAAATAGTTTGTATGTAATGAATTAAGAGTGACTTATGCTTAACATAAACTGGTAAGAGTATAAAGTTAG
>JAOXYD010196656.1:0-23097 GCA_028565735.1 Pinacopodium congolense | reverse complement strand
TGGTGGGCACCTAGACCACTGTTAATGGTCTTCCCACTCCTTAATAAGTCCAATTTTAATCCAATTTCACCTAAAAAATCCTTCCAACTTAAGTCCTAACAACATGGAGTGGATTATCCAACAATTTGCTTTATAATTAAACTGAAAAACACTTCTAAATTCAAATTAAAGACACCAAACTAAAGGCATTCTAAGGAAAACACACATAACTTAAAATACTTAATTAAAACACATGTTAAAAGGCTTTAAATTCCAAATTAAGGTCCTAACACACAAAATAAGATAAAAACACACACAATTTCCCATCTAACAAAGAGAATTCCTCGTTAATGAGGATTAAAAAGTGAAAGAGTCTCAATAGACATTTCAACTTAACTAGGTATGTATAACTTCACTCTTTAGCCATTGACTTTTAATATTGTGTGACTATTGGTGACTTCAGTCATTCCAAATGGATATACCTTGATCACATCATAAGGGCTAGTCCATCCTAGCCTCAATTTCACTGGAAATAACTTCAACCTTGAATTATACACTAAGACTTTGTCGCCAACTTTGAGTTGTCATCGGATGATATGCTTATCATGCCACTTCTTGACTCGTTCCTTATAGAGTTTAGAGTTATCATAAGTTTCAAGTAGAAACTCATTCAACTCATTTAATTATAAAAGCATTTCTTCTCCAACCTTCCTTGAGTTCAAATTCAGAAAATGAATGGCCCAATAGGCATAATTTTTCAACTCAACTGGCAAGTGAAAAGCCTTACCATACACCAACTTGCAAAGAGACATTCTAATGGGCATTTTATATGCAGTTTGATATTCCAATAGTACATCAACCAACTTTATTGACTAATGTTTTCTTGAAGAGCTAATGGTATTTTCCAAGATTTGCTTGATTTCTCAATTGGATATTTCAATTTAGCCACTAGTCTGAGGGTGGTAAAGTGTAGTAATCTTATAGGTAACATTATACTTTGAAAGGAGGGAAATTGCGTATTGTAAAAAGTGTACTCCTATCACTAATAATGGCTCTCAGTGTCCCAAATCATTCATTAGAAGAGCAACTGCTTTAACCCATTTACTCATATAATCAATGACCACTAAGATGTATTTGTTTAAGTATGATTGTTAGGGGTTAAATTTATAGTATTTTTGGTTGTTATTTGATGTCAATTTAACCCTATTTTAGTGCTTAAATGTTCAATTTATGTGTTAGTATGTTTACTTTGTAGGATGGAGTTTAAAGATGGAGATTAGAGTAAAAAAGATAGAAGTTTTGTCAAAAGTGAACTAAAAGTCAACCTTTAATGTGGGTCTACAATTCCAAGGTTAAGGATGAACAGGGTGCCATTGATGGATTAACAGGGTGCCGTGATGAATAATACCCAGAATGTGGCTAGTCAAACATATCAACCTCAAATTTCCAAAATTACGGTTTGGACGTGCTCTTTTTGTCTACAAATGCAAGTGGGAGGCTGTAGGAGTTGTAAAAATAGAAAAAAACAACAAAAATATGAATTAATAATAAGAATTCAAATATGAAAATTAGAGTTAATTTTTCTTAGAGTTTCTTAGCTTCAAACACTTGTAATTCGAGTTATATTGTGTGTTTTGAGTTGCTATTTGTCAGAAAACGTTGCTAAGACATATATCTTTGTTTTAAAACCATCATAAGGGTTTCTAAACTCAGATTATTGTTGTATTTTCTCCATATTTTGGATTAATCAAAGTTCTTATTCTTATGATCATATTCTTGAATGTTCATTGATTTTCTTACAAGATCTTGTGGAATCTAAAGCTCTATTGCTGTCCAAATCATGTTGAGGAGCTCAAGACTTGTCCAGGAGTTTTCTAAACCTATTTTGTAACTTCTAAACTAATTATTTCAACTTATATTTTTGGATCTATCAAAGTATGTGGCTTAAGATGCATGTTTTGTATGCTTTGATGATTATTTATAGTTAAATCCATTTTCCAGCTTAGGATTGGTGTTTTAATGTTTTAAAAGAGCTTGAATGGATGTAATAACATATGATTTTGTTTATTGAAGGTATTAAAGTTCTAATTTTGGACTGATCACCTAAGATTAGAGTAAAAGACAATCTAGGATTCGAGAAATCTACTTAGGTTATTGGAAAAATCAGTAAACAACACAAATCAATAAATGAATGACCAAACTTTGATTATTTTTTAGAGTTAGAGATTTGAGACCACAAGTCTAGAAATCAACTTCTTGAAATCAAAGCCCATTGACTAGATTTAAACCATAACCAAACTTTAAACTAAGTTTAATGTAGAAAAGACATAAGTCTTAAACATAGCTTTGTCTTGAATTCATGAAGGAACTCTAATCCATCTTTTAAATTTGTTTAAAGTTCAATTAATTCATTAATCACCTAATCCTCAGGTGAATTACATAATTTAATAATTTACAGTAATTTATAAATTATTTTATAATTCAAAATTGCAAGGTTTGCAGTATAGTAGGATAGTTTAGTATTTTTCATCTTTTTAATCAATTAATTTGGTATTCTCTAGATAATTGTAATCCTATTGACCTAGTACTTACATCATATAAACTTCCTCATGGGATTGATACTCAAAGTCTTAAATTTACTCTACTTTACTACTTGATTCGACCGTTACGCTTGCCAAAAATTTGATCTCGAATTAATTGTTAAATTGTGTGTTGAAAGATAGATTAATTTGAGCTAATTTTGTATGTGGCCAACAACAATCAATGATGATGGGAATGGTCCCATGAAATCAATACCCCACACTTCAAAGATTTCACATACCAAAATATTGTTTAGTGGCATCTCGTATCTCCTAGAAATGTTGCCAACCCTTTGAAAATTATCACAAGACTTCACATAATGAAATGCGTCCTTAAACAGTGTTAGCCAATAAAAACCACACTCCAACACCTTATGTATAGTCCTAGTAGCGCCAAGGTGTCCTGCAGCCTCTTTTGAATGATAATTGCTTAGAATTGAAGGCACTTCTTTAACAGAACACATCTTTTAATTATTCCATCTACATATATCTTGTAAAGAAAAGGGTCGTACCAAAGATATTGCTTAACCTTAGAAAAGAACTTCTTCTTTTATTGGTACAGGAAGTTAGAAGTTATAACATTACTAGCCAAATAATTCACTATGTCCACATACCAAGGTAAGGTAAGCATGGCTATTAAGTGTTCTTCAAGAAACACCTCTTTTATGTCATGGTTTTCATTGTTTTCCATTACAATCTCATCTAAGCAAGATAAGCGATCCACCATAAAATTTTCTTTACCTTCATTATCCTTAATTTCGATGTCAAACTCCTATAAAAGGAGAACCCATCGAATCAATAATGGCGTAGCATCCAGCTTTTTCATCAGATACTTCAATACATAATGGTCCGTGTAGACTATCACCTTTGAAAGAACTAAATATGATCGAAACTTGTTAATTGTAAACACCACTGTTAACATCTCCTTCTTCGTAGTGGAGTAATTCCTTTGGGCATCATTCAAAGTACAACTTATATAATAGATTGGATGGAAAATTTTTCCATGCCTTTGCCCAAGTGTTTAACCAACTGCAAAGTCACTTGCATTGCACATCAAATCAAAAGAAAGAGACCAATCAGTCAAAATAGGTGCACTAGTGAGCTTATCTTTTAATAACTGAAAAGAATGCATAAAATTATCATCAAAGTTAAAGATTACATCCTTAGTCAAAAGTTCAGTAAAGGGCTTTGTGATCTTGGAAAAATCCTTGATAAAGTGCCTTTAGAATCCAGTATGTTTGAGAAAACTACGAAATTTTCTAACTAAATTAAGTGGTGGGAGTTGAGCAATTACTTCAAAAATTTTTTTGGATCTACTTCAATTCCTGTACTTGAAATCTTATGACCCAAAACTTTGCACTCTTGCACCATAAAATAGCATTTTCCCAATTCAAAATTAAATTATTATCTTCACATATTCTGAAAACTTTATCCAAATTATCCAAACATGCATAGAACGATGTACCAAATACTAAAAAGTCATCTATAAACACTTCAATGTAGGTTTTAATCGTGCTCGCATAAATTGCTATCATATAACATTGAAAAGTATCAGGGGCATTACAGAAGCCAAAAGGCATGTGACTATATGTAAAAGTGCCATAAGGACAAGTGAATGTCATCTTTTCCTAGTCCTTAAGGGCAACGGGAATTTTCAAGTATCCACTGTATTTGTTTAAATCAAAATGAAAATTATGCCTAGCCAATCTTTTAATTACTAGATTTGGATAAAGGAAAGAGATCTTTCCTTATGGCATTGTTTAATTTACGATAGTTAGTGCACATATGACATCTACTTACTTTCCTTATAGCAATAAGTTTATCTTGATCATTCTTCATGATAGTAGTTCCTCCCTTCTTTGGTACTGCTTAAACTAGACTAACCCATGTAAAATCAGATATTGAAAAGATAATACTATAATCCAAGAGCTTAACTACTTCATTTTTCACCACTTCCTTCATATTCGAATTCAGCCTACACTGTAGTTGGACCATAGGTTTACTTCCTTCTTCTATGAATATTTTATGAGTACAAATAGAAGGACTTAATCCTTTAATGTTAGCTAGGGTTTAGCTTATATCATTATGATGCTCTCTTAGCACTCTTAGCAATCTTTCCTCTATCGTATCAGCTAATGATGATGATCATTGGTAATTACGATGGAAGTCTCAAAAAGGCATACTTCAAATGCGAGGGAAAAGGTTTCAACTGAAGAGTTGGAGGCTCCTCAATTGATAGCCTTAGAAGGGATTGAATTGGCCTATCTAGAGGTTTAAACCTTCTAGATTGAATCCAATTAGAGGTTTCCTTTCCCACTTCTAATTCCTCTAATGCTTCTTTGACTTCCTCTTCCTCTACTCTCAAAGAATTTGAATGAATTAAAGTATTTTGTAATGAATCTGAGCAAAGCTACTATAATGGAAATTGGAGTAGAATGAGCTCTGATGAAGTTGTATGAATTCAGGGTAGAGGGATGCTTCATTACTCTAAAAACATTAAATTCAATCTCTTCATCTTGTAGTCTGAGAATGAGTTTTACTTCATGAACATTTATCAGTGCTCTAGTAGTAGTCATAAATGGCCTTTCCAAAATAATAGGCATTGTGCTATCCTCTTCTATATCTAAGACCAAGAAATCAATAAGGAAGATAAATTTATCGAATTTTACAAAAACATCCTCAGTGGTCCCTTTTGGATAAGTTACAGATCTATTAGCTAATTGTAATGAAACTGTAGTTGGTTTTTATTCTTCTAATCTTAACTTCTTGAAAATAGATAAGGACATGAGATTAATATTTGCTCCAAGATCTATCAAAGCCTTACCAATTTGTAAGCAATCAATTGTACAAGGAATAGTGAAACTACCAGGGTCCTTGAGCTTTAGACGTAACTTCTTTAACAGTATAGTAGAACATGCTTTAGTTAGCTTTACAGTTTCATACTCTTCCAATCTTCTCTTCTTAGTCAGCATTGCCTTACAATTTTTTTGCATATGAAGGTATTTGAGTAATTGCTTCAACAAATGGCATATTGATATGAAGCTTCTTAAATATTTCCAAGAATTTCCCAAATTACTTATCCAGGTGCGTATTCTTTAACCTTTGAGGGTATGGTATCCTAGGCTTGAATGGCTGCATATTGGGATCAATAAACAACTTAGGTGGCTTCTTTAAATTCTTACCCTCATCTTCCTTTTCTTTCTTCTTATCTTCTTCTTTTGCTTTCTATCTTCTATCATGTCTTCTTTTGTTCTCTTCTTCTTTACTCTCCACCATCACTTGCTTTCATTTCTCTTCATTCTTCTTCCTTTCATTCTCAACCTCTTTTCCACTTCTTAAGATAATCGCCTTAGCATGCTCTCTAGGATTGGCTTCAGTGGTACTTGGAAGCTTACCAGGTAGCCTTTCCTGTAAGAGTTGTGCAATTTTTCCAACTTGAGTCTCCAGATTACTAATTGAAACCTCATGATTCTACATTCTACATTCATTAGATTAGATATGCTTCAAAAATATTTCTTCAAAATTAGGTAACTCTCTTTGAGATTGTTTAGCTCTAAAGCCAAGTGGAGGTACTCTTTGAGCATTGACTTGAATTTTTTGTGGTGGTTGCAGGTAATTTTGGTTATTGCTCTATGAAAATTTAGGATGGTTCCTCCAACCAGGATTATAAGTGTTTAAAAAAGGGTTTCCTTTTTACCTATTGAAATTTCCAACATATTGGGTTTGTTTTAGTTCACGGGAAAAATGACTACCTTCTTAACACTCTAATGATGTATGGGAGGTAATGCCACAACTTTCATAATTAACTTTATGAGAACTACTACCAGCTCCACTCATTAGACTATCTAGCTTCTTGTTTAGTACTTCCATTTGAACTGCAAGAGCTACTATGTCACTAATTGCATGAATACCATGTGGCTTCCTTGGATGACGCTCAGAATTGTACTAAAACCTATTTATAGCCATTAATCGATGAGATTGTAGGCTTCAGTCGCAGTCTTGAACATAAATTAGCTCCAGTCGTAGCATCAATGTTGCAACAAGTCGAAGGCGTCAATCTAGTGTTGAAGATATCTACTTACTACCACGTATTAAATCCATGACTAGGAAAATTAACAAGCATCTCTATAACCCTTTCCAATGCCTTGTATGGACTTTCATTTTCATATTGGACAAACGAGCTGATCTCGGTCTTCATCTTTACTATCTTAATAGGTGCGAAAAATTTAGCAAGGAACAACTTCATTAACTCATCCCATGTAGTAATAGAACCAGATTAAAGTATTGATAACCAGGCTTTTGCCTTATCTCTAAGAGAAAAAGGAAAAAGCCTAAGCCTAATTACATCATTTTAAACTCCATTGCTTTTAAAAAGATCACAATTATCAAGAAAGTTTTGCAAATTTTTATTGGGATCTTCTAAAGTTGAACCTCCAAATTGTAAAGACCTAATCATTGAGATGATACTATGTGGGATTTCAAAATTATTTGTAGTGACTCTGGCCAAACAATGCTAGCCACAAGTCTACCTCTGTTTCTTAATGCTAAGTCCATCATGGTTGGCACTCTATTTTCTACCTAAGGTCTAGTAACTACTCATTCTTCAAGATCCATTTCTACAGGTTCTAATTATGTATCACTAGATGTTCCTACTTTTAAAGGATTGGACATGGTTGCTCGAAATTCTTTCTTTTTCTTCCTTAACACGTGCTCAAGTTCTGGATCAAAGTCTACTGGCTTGGGATTGTATCCTCGAGTATGCATACAAAATTAAATAAAATGATTAAAAAAAGCAAAGAAATAAACAATGCAAATAAGATAATCAAAAAGCAACTAAAGCACACAAACTAAGACGAATAGAAAATAAACACACAAAAATTCAAAAAAATTAGTAATATAATTTTTACAAGTCATAGAGTAATTAACACTAATTTTCCTACTATTAAGGTCATAAACCTCGCCAACGACGCTAAAAACTTGTTGCATTGGTTAGGTGAATTAGAAAATTTTTAATGACTTTGAAACATTTTACTTTGAAAACCAACAAAATTTAAGCAAGTGCACATATTGCAAAAGTAATAAAGAGGAGAAAAATTAGGACTCTAAATGTCGATCCCATGAGGAAATATGCTTAATTACTAGGTTAATTAGATTACAATTATATATGAAAATCCAAATAAATTGATTAAAACCTTAAAATTGCTAAACTAGTCTAACTTAGCTTAAAAACTTCAAAATTAATTTTTTAATTGCTTTAAAATTTTTTGAAAATAACCAAATTTGTAAATTAGCTCAGGATTAGGTGATTGATTATTTAATTAAGCTTCAAAGAAATTTAAGGACTGATTAGAGTTCCTTCACAAAATCAAAACAAAGCTATGTTTAAGACTTTGCTTTATCTCCATTTAACTTAATTTAAAGTTTGGTTATGCTTTAAATCTAATCAATGGGCTTTAAATTCAAGAAGGCGACTTCTGTATTTTTAAACTCAGAACTCTAACTCCGATAAAAAATCAAGGTTTGGTCATTCATTAATTAATTTTTGTTGGTTATTGATTTTTATAACAAATTAAGATGATTTCTCAAGCTTAACTTGTCTTAAACTCTAATCCTAGGTAGCCAGCTCAAAATTAGATCCTTTAAACCTTTAATGAATAAAAATCAAACCCTATAATATGTCTTTAAGCTCTCTAAAATCATAAAACACCAATCCTTAGCAATAAAAACAATTTAGCCACACATTTTGATCAAAAAATACAAGATATACACGTTAAGCAACATGCCTTGATAGATACCGAAAATATGAGTTATAAAATAAAGTTTAAAGTTTACAAAAATATCCAAGGAAAACTCTTAGACATGTCTTGATCTCCCAACTTGATTCTAAAATCCATCAGAGCTCTAATTCATCAAGATTTTGTAGAAAAATCAAGGAATATTCAAAGATAGAGGCATAAGAACACAACTTTGATTAATTTGAAAATATAAGCAAATATATAAGTATTTTAAGTTAGAAACTCCATGAATGTGATTCAAAAACTCAGAAATATGCCTTAACAACAAGCTTCAATGATCAGAAACTCAGAAAACAACACTAGATTCAAATAAAAAGTGTTTGAAGCCTATGAACTAAGGAAGAGAGAAGGAGGAGCTTCCCTCTCAAAACTCTATATCTAAATCTCCCTATCTAATCTGACTCTTGTTGTTTTTCTTATGTTTTTCAGGTTTTCTGGACTCTCCACATGTGCTAGCAAACAATGACATTAATTGGAGACACACTATAGTTGCAAAATTAGATATTTGGAGATGATATTTTTGACTGATGTATTAACGGCACCCTGGCCGACGCATAATGGCTAGTTGTAAACCAACATTAATGGTTGAATTTTGACTTGTTAACCTTGGGGCTGATCATCCATAAATGGTACCCTATTCATCTTTAACCTCAGGGCTGCATAACCACGTTAATGGTTGACAATTGAGTCAAACTTTGATCCTTTTTCACAATTTCTCCAATTTTGACCAATATCCTGAAATCAAACAAATCAACAAATAAATTAACTAATTAAACACATAATTAGGGGCATAATTCATCAATTACTTAATCAAAATGCAATAAAATTGGCCCATAACAATATCCTTTAAAAACTTTGGATAATTGGGCAATTCTTTTAATGCCTTTGCAACTGACAAATGGATTTGTAACTTTTACATTTTGTCTAAGAACTTGGTAGATTAAGCTTCCATTAAGTTTTAATGAAGCCTTTATAAGAAGGAGATCTTTGGCTTGTATGGTGGTGGTAGCATATATGGCTTATTGTCTTCTTTCTTTTGCTCTCTCTTTTTACTTTTCTCTTTTGAGCTTTCGGCCTTCTCTATTGGCTCCTCTAGTTCTTTTCCAATTATAACTTTGATGATCTTTAATTGTTCTCTTGGATTCATCTACTTATTGCTTAAAAGGCTTCCCACACTCTTAAAAGACAAAGCATTAGTGAGTTGGCCTACCTGAACTTCTAAGTTATTGAAAGAGGATGCATTGTTTTCACTATTTGATCAAATTTTGCCTCCATCTGCTTTTGGCTTTCCTCTTATCTTACAAACATCCTTTTTTGATTATCTTCTTAACTAGAAAACTTGGAATCCAATACATTCATTAATTTTTCCACCTTTTTTTTTCAAAGATCTAAGTCTGTCTTGTTGGAAACCTAGTGAGCCTAATGGTCTCACATTTTTACCTGCATTGATAATGTTCCAAGAAACATTTAGGTGGGTTTTCCACCTTGGATTATAAGTGTTAGAGAAAGGATTGCTACCTCATTATTGTTGCCCCATATAGTTGGCTTGTTCTATCCCACTTGAATCCATCATGGAGCAGTCTTCCATACCATGGTCATCTTGTCTATATAATTCACGTTTAAGTTACACAACTTTAACAGAAGAAGAGGACATACCTTGTAAGCTACCTAATTGCTTGATCGAGGCCATAATTTGTACTTTCATAGCTTGGATGGCTGTTGTTAACTCAATAGGAGTCACCCCTGTTTTCTCTTTAAAACTTTGATTGCCTATTTCATTTAACTATATATAGTTGTTATTCTTCATTTCTTCTAAAAGATCATGGATTGCATTAATGCTCTTCCTTATTAATTATCGTCCAGTTGCTTCATCAATCGTACCTCTTGTACTCTGGTTCACACCATTATAGAGGTTTTGCAAGAGAATTACCTTGGAAGGTTATGGAGTGGAAAACTCCTTTGTAGTGCCTTGAACCTCTCCCAAGCCTTATATAGTGATTCCCCATAATTTTGTTGGAAGTTTGTGATCTCCTTGATGATTCTTGTTGTCTTTGTCATTGGAAAGTGCTTTGCAAGGAAAGTTTGAACTAGCTACTCTTATGTAGTGATATGTTCTGAGTTGAGAGAGTCCAACCACACCTTAGCACTATCCTTTAAAGTGAAGAGGAACAACCTCATCCTGACTACATCTTCTGACATCCCATTGAACCTAAAAATATCACAAATCTCCATAAATTTCGTGAGATGGGTATTGGGATCTTCATTTGCAACACATCAAATTGAACACTTGACTAAATAATGTTGAGTATAGTTAACTTAATCTTAAAATTAGTTAGTTGAACAGTAGGTAGGGAAATTCTTTGTTGGTTGAAACCTTGCCTCATAAAGTCCATAACATCCTTTGAGCACCTCTTGGGTCTCCTTCTTTTACCATGGTTCTTTGACTAGTCTCTTGGTGCTTTGCTTTTTTTAACTTCCACTCTTGCCTAATGATGTCTAAAATCTCTTCTTTAAATTTATTTGTCAAACTTTTGCGTACTCCTTGTATTCATGCACTTGTAAATATAAAAGAAAAAGTATCATAAAACCTTAAATCAAAATCACCCAAATCAAATAAGATGCTAAAACTATCAATTCTTTGGCAACGATGCCAAAACATTATTAGGTCAAAAACTCATTTTACGCTAAATATTGCAAGTATACGGATCGTAACTTATATTATAAGCATATATTATCCCATAAGAATTAGTTTTATTCACTAGTCAATTTAAGTTAAAATTTGTTTAAGGAATAAATTCAAGCAATAAAAACTGAAAATAAACTGAATAAGACAACTTAAGAAATTTAGCATTAAAGTGTAGAAAATTCAAAAATCAAGTTAAAGACTAGGAATCACTCTTATCCATTTTTGTTTCACTCTTGTGTTATTAGTTTAATTTATGTTTGGCCCAAGGTTTTCTAATATTTTAGTCACCATCTCTTAAGGTGTAACTAAGTTTCCCTAGCCGAATAACATATGATTAAGCTTGTAATCTCTCAATCTACAAAGCCTTTCCTAGAAATTTAACTAGATGTGAAGTAATCCTATAGGCAATTTATTAGCTAATTGAGATCTCTTTCTAATTAATTAATAAAATTCATATTTATAGGTCTATTGAATGCCAACTCTCGATGTATACTTAACGTAGATTACCAAGCTCACTCTCTCGATTTATTACAAGGTATAAGCTCAATAAATACCAAAAACATTTGTTGCATTGAACCAACAAGCAACAATTCACAAATAGTTCAAAGAGTAATTCATAAAATATGTTTAGCCACTCATAAAGTAAATAAGTTCAATAAAAACTGTATTTTCTATAAAGCAAAACATAATCGAGAAAAATGAAAAGAAATAAAGATAAGTTTGAATTTTTCACTTCACAACCTAATATGAAAAATCTAGAAAAATCAGTGAACCCTCAAAATTTTCATGACTGATCTTGATTTCTTCCCTTTTAAAGCTTGAAAACTTGTTTCTTAGCATAGAGGGCAAGTTACAAGTTAATTCTTCTTTAATAATTCATGGCACCTAGGTTTTTGTGCCCTTGTATAATTCTCATCATGTCAAAAGAAAACCTAAATAAAACATGTATGCTAAAATTTGGTTCGGTCATGATCGTGATTTTAGGGTCATGAGCATGACCCAATTAGGAGAAATAGGGAGTCACATTCATACTAGAAGTCACAAACATGCTAGGGAGACACGTTTATGACTCTCTCCATTTTTTTTACCAATTAATGGAGTCATGCTTTGGGAAAGTTTTTTTTAATACTTTTTCTTTGACTTTTGAATTTTTGACTTTTGCTTCTTCCTTCCATATTAGAACTTCATTCAATATCTACACACATAAGATTAAGATCTTGACTAAAATCAATACTCAAACACTTATAAATTCAAAATCAAAAGAATAACATTAAAAGATGTCAAATTAAGTCCTAAACGCAATATAAACATGCAAAATCACATAATAACCAACTAAGAAAAGGTAAAGTAAAGCATACCTATCAAAAGGCAAAGGCCTTTGGTGTCTTTTCCAATTATGAACTGGGATTGTACAATCACTAGCTAATATGATATGCCTTTCTCTCATGCCTTTCTTCATTTATAATTTGATCCATCTTGAACTTGGTGGTTAAACTATACTACATTGAAGATACAGTAAAGGAGCTCCAATAGAAAAAATGACTTGACATTAGGATGATATAAAACTTAACATCCCTCATTCTTATTACTCTTTCAATATGGGGAAAAATGGAAATGCCATCTTATTCCAAACGTCGATTATGAAATCCCTTCTCTCCTACTTCATACCTCGGAATGTATCATTCGTATAGAGAAAAAGGCACCTTCACATCTTCTTAACTTGAAATAGCTATTGGAGAAGGGGTATAGCTTAGACGGTTAGAACACATGGCTACCAACCACAGTGTCAGGGGTTCGACTTCCTCCTCACCCATAACTGGTCAAAAAAGGAAGAACCTTTCCCTCTAGAGGTAGGAAAATCATGACCAAGATAATAGACCTGAAGCTATACAAGACTTAGGTATAGATCTTTTGTCAAAATAGAATGGCCTCACTTTTCCTTCTTTCTTATTTTTATTTATTAGTTATTATTTATTGTTAGTAGTATAAAATTTCAATATAATATGCCTAGACCAAATCAATAGATTTTTTATGCCTGGTAACTCTTCCTTAGTTAAGCCTAGCCAGAATACTAGAGCAAGTATAAGTATTAGTAGTATAACAAAAATGTGTTGTTTGTCAGTAACATGTGCACTTGTAGTAATTATGACCTCTTGGGAGAATCAACAACTACATCTTAAAATTATTAATTAGCTAGTTATAAATGACCCCACATAAATTATGGAAAAAAGGATTATACAGGGCTTACCTACACTGAGGCATTGATGGTGATTCTTATTTATCGTGTTATAAAATGTGATATGATGAGACAGAATATAGTATAATGAAAGACATAGGGAATTGTTTACCTACTCTTAATGGTCTAAGAAAACCCTCTCAATTAAAATTTAATATAAATCAAATCTTGCTAAGTAGGATTCAAACATATAACTAGTCAGTTAATAGTTGAACGCTCCACCTTTAAGCTATTGAGGAACAATGGGAGATTATATCTTATAAAGGCCAATTCCTATTCTAAACCCATGACCAATATAAGCTCAAAGTTTCCTTTATAACTCTTAAAACTTCTTTGTAATGTTTTCAACCCATGCCTTACTTCATAGGAAACCTTAAAGTGGCTCTATTTCATTATATTCTATCCACAGCCTAATTTCATTCATTTAATATCCCTTAGGTGTCATTGACATTAGCATTCTAGTATACCTCATGATATTTTTTTACTCTATTTCTATATATATGAATGGAAAATTTCAAAATCATCATATAATAATCTAAAAATTACATAACCAAGAAATTCTAATAAAAAAGAAAAACTAAGGTTTATGTTGATTTTGAAACCTTTTATATTTGGTAATTTAGTATACTTATGCATGAAGATATTCATTTCAATCATTATGGTTAGACTATAATTTGGATTCCTGATCACATTCTATATAGAGCCCTCCTATCTCTACCTTCTTTAAGCTTGAGTTATAGAAGAGCATGTAAGCCCTATGACACCTAAAAATGGGGTGAATTAGGTATTTAAAAAATTTCTTGTTAAATTAAACAAACTAAACAACCTAAGCCAAATTTAACAATATGGAAAACTAAACAAAAATTCAACCTATAATTATATATTATGTTTATGATAAAATGAATAAAATTCAAGAAATAATAAACAAATACAATTGCATAAATATAAAGAGTGCAGGGAAGAGAGTGCATAAGTGATTTATAGAGGTCTGGCTACCCCAGAGATAACCTACATCCTCTCTCTAGCTAGTTTTTGGAAACTTCATTAAAAATTCTTCCTTAGGGTGAAGAGGAACCCTTACAACTTCTTCTTTCCATAAAGGATGTGAAGAGGAACCTTTACAATCTTACTCTACACAAGTGGAGGTGAAGAGTAACCTTACAAATCTTTTTTTATCAAGGGTCAAGAGGAACCCACACAATCTTTTTTTCAAGGGTCAAGAGGAACCCAACAATCTTACTTTTAATGGGTGAAGAGTAACCCTTACGATATTTCTTTAAATGGGTGGAAAGTAACCCTTTAAATCAAGATAAAAATGTAACAATTTTAACTTTTCAAACCAGCCACCAACATCAGGCTACCTAAGTCTCAATTCAAGCTTATGTAGCTTAATAAAACCTTGATTAAAAAAAATGCAAGATAGGAGCTCAAATGTAATCAATTCAATGCTTAAACCTTATATATTATCTAATGCTCATACATAGCATAAATTAATCCAATTCACATTCAGTAATCATAAAAACTCAAATTTTTTTTACTCTAGGTCAGTATCAACCTATTAACTCTATTTAGTGGCAAAGATCTACCTCTAAATCAATAAGCAATCAACAAAAGTCAAATAACATAAATGAAGTAACTAAACCACAACTTTAATGGTGTATCAGTGAATAAATTTTGATAAAAATGTTTCTATAAATTTTAGAGAAAACTAAAAAATGTCCCCTACACGTCCACAGATCATAAAAAGTTGATTGATGAAATAAAAATGAGTTTAATGCATTAAAAAATCAGATTGAACACATGGACATGCAATTTGCCAAACACGTAGAGTTTATGTTCCAACCTATATAATTATGGTTTCTAACCTTTCAAATAATATAAAATCAACACAAAAAACCTAATAGAACCTTAATAAATTAGTTACAAATGGATTGAAGCAATAAAAACGAAACTAAAGCACAAAAAAGAAGGATGAAATCAAGAATAAAACAAGAGCATGCATAAGTTGTCAAAGTACATAAGTTCCGACCCTATAAGCAAATGTTTCTTACCTTCTAAAATCAAAAAAATAGGTTAAACAACTTCCTTAGAGTTCAATAGACTCTAGAGAAGCAAAATTAATTAAAGAAACCAAAATTAAAACTTGTAATAAGAGGAATAAAGCAGGATAATTCAAGAACACCCAAAAACTAGACGCTAGAATGTGTGTACATTTGTGAGCTTCAATATGACAAAATAAACACTTAAAAATCCAAATGTTAGCTCAAGGAAGCTTATACGTATCTAAAGAAAAATAAAACATAAATTTGTAGCTAAATAAATGAATTAAAAACAAGAAAACCATGAATGAAAGAAGAGTAGCAAAATATTTAAACAACTTTGGTGAATTTGAATTTGTAAGTTCAAATATTTGATAAATGTACTTAAAGATTGCTCTAAATGGTTTGGGATAGTGTTAAGAAGTCAAAAAAGTCATTGGTGGGGTTTAATAGCCATTAGGGGTCAAAAAGGGTTTAAACCAAAAGTAGATCAACCTAGAACATTGGCCATTATTCTATCATTGACTTAAGCAACGGTTTGCAAGAATTAAATGGTGTCCTGTATAACCCAGATTTTACTCCTAAAAAAGCATAAAAATGATTCAATTCAAATCCAAAACACTCCAAATAATTTCCTAACATCATATATAACTTTTAAAAAGTTTGAAGATATTTTTCAAGACTATATGAATGACCAAAATGAATCAATTCTCTTCAAACACAAAAGTTGACTTGTTTTTGAAAACTTTTCATTCTTAAAAAACTTTAAAACCTTTTATAAACTTTTCATAAACCAAAATTAATATCACAATATGACAAAAACCAATTCAAATACACTTGATCAAGTTCAATCAATATTTCAATTCACTTAAACTCATTAAGAGACATACATTAATATAATTTATCACATTACCTCTTGGTTATGAAATATTATGCTTATATGCCATTCTAAATAAATTTCTTACACGAAAATTTCATAATCAAATTCAACTAATATCTAAAACATTTATTCAAAATCTATATGCAAGTATTCAAAAAAATATGACATGCAAATGTGAACCCTTTCTAAGTATTGATTAAGATCAAGGAAACTTACAACTTATACATTTTCCTAAGCTAATATACCTTGATCTTCTTCTCTTGATCTTCAGTCTTGATCATCCATTATTTATACTCTCATTAATACTTTCTTCATCATCATTTTCTTCATTTAAGCTCTTCCACCTTGGGCTGTAAAACATGTCTTTACACTTTTACATTTTCTTATCTTTCTAATGCATCAATAACTAAACAATTAGTAATAAAAATGTTTTTTCAACATTAAAACACATGATTATAACCTCCCTTGCTTTAACAAAAGGTGAAGAAGAAATTGAGAAAAAAGTATCAACAATAACAGGGTTTATGATAGGGTAGCTTGTGATGTTCAAATTGATATATTATGTGCCTCTGCATCTAACATTTGGTAGACCCTATACAATAATTGCCCTAGCTCTACCATATTTTTATTTTATTACTTCTTAAACAATCACAAACTCTTTTTTTAATTATGGATCTATTACTAGAAATTCAGTACGTAATCTTAGCGTTCAACTTGTATTCTTGAATAATCTCATTTTTAATTATTAAACCATCAGTATGTAATCTTAGCATTCAATGTGTATTCTTGAATAATCTCGTTTTTTTTAATTATTAAAAAATTTTATTTTACTAAGTTCTACATTAGTCAGATTAGTAAACATTTATATATTTGATTTAATAACAAGCTGTTATTTGTAAAAAGTAGTTTTTTTGATTGGTTAATTAGTAACATTTTATTCATGAAATGAGTTAGATTGATATTAGTCTAGATACAACAAAATAATTCTAGTAGACTCAGTGTACTTATTAGATCAAATGATTATCTTATGTTAGAAGTAAGACATTTTATCACTTTAATCTTTAGTAGTCTCTTATTTATTACCTATGTCTCCTCTTTAGTGGGAATATCGCCACACATTTTTGCTAAAAAACTTAAAGGAACCTTAAAAATGGAAGAAAAGAAGGAAGAAACATATGTATAAATAGAAATAACTTTCTAAACAGAGGGGACTAAACAGGAACAAGAGACATCCATTGAAGAAAATCCTACTTTTTTCCTTTTTTTCAAAAAAAAAATTGATAAATTGGAAGAGATTCCAATTGGAACTGCAAAGAGGGAAAAAAAAAAGAATGAATTTTATTTTCTCTTTAAAGAGACATATTATCAAAATAGATTTATTTATGAAACTTTTTATCTAGATGGAAATCAAGAAAATTAAAGTTAGAAACATTGACGGAAAAAAAGATCTTTTTTAGTATAAAAAGACCTCTTAGAACTATTCTTTTAAAATCTAAGTGTTGGAATAATCCATTTCGATATATAAAAGATAATAAATTCAAAATTGATATAAGAAAGGAGATGTCATATTATTTTTTTGAAATGTCAAAGGGATGGAAAAGAAAGAATCTTTTTTACATATCCCCCTAGTTTATCAACTTTATTGAAAATGATACAGAAAAAATCCCCAATTCAAAACATAAAATAAAGAAAAAAAATCCTTTCACGAGTAGTTTAATCATTGGAATTTTGATAATAATTAAAAAGGAAAAACCTATGTAATGAATTTATAATTAGAGTCAAAACTATACATAAAGGATTTTTTTTTTCTATCAATACACTATAAAAAAGACTAAATTATATGAAAATGAAATTTAAAACAATATTTACCTAAAATATATGATCCGTTATTTAGTGGGTCCCATCAAGGAGGAATCCATGTTTTTCACCTTTAAGTATAAATGAAACTTCAATAAAAAAATTTTGCATAAAAATGTTTGGATAAATAAAATTCATCTTATCTTTCTTATTCCCAATTATCAAGAATTTAAACCAAAAATAGATACATTTAATATCTAAATTTTCATCTAGAATTCAACTAAAAGAGGACCCTTCTTAAAGTTAATTAATTAATTTTCTAAAAAATCAACATTAAGTTTTTATTTTTCCCAAATTTCTTTATTTCTAGATTGTTGAACCAATGGAGATTCACCTCATTTTAATGATGACAAAACATTCAATGGACTAATATTTATGTATGTTTAAGGCATTGAAATATAGGTATTAAGTTGCAGTGCGAAAGGAGATGTTTTTGGAGTCTTGATGCAAAATTGAAGATTATAAAATGGATTGATCAAGACGCAAGGTTTTGGAAGAGTCAAGATAAAATCTATATAGGATATGATTAGTAATCTTTAGTATACGTCCAACTTAAGTTCTTTTTTATGTTTTGACGAGGCTCACTTCATGTATGATACATTCATATTTTGGAATATACATATAGGTTACATAATCAAGGGGAATTTTGTATGAAAATTTTTCAATAATCCTCTTGCTGAGTTAAACTAGTTTTTGAAAAGGTTTTGGAAGTGTGTGTGAGTTTATGAAGTGTTTATAATGATAGGATAGGTTTTCATTGAGTTGGAATTGCCTTAAACAATTTTTTATATGTTTTTGGGGGTTAAATGGCAGTTGTTGTTTAGTAGAATTGTGGCTGAATTCCTGCCATTGATCTTTGGTTTGCTTAATAATGGTTGTTGGTTTATTCCATTGTTGCCTTGTAGACCCACGTCGAAGGGACTATAATGGTGGTACATCAACATAGCCGTTAAATTTCATAGAAACCACCGTTAAGTAATGCAATATGCTATAATGACTATTTCTTAATGGAAACAATCTGTTAATGCATTACAACGTTAGCAAACGGTCACAAATAGCTATATTAAGATCATAGGCCTATAAATAGGTTGTTTTTCATGAGTTTTAATCATCCAAGTGTCTGTAAAATAATTATTTAAGTAATTAGAGCATTAAGAGGCTTTTATTTAAAGGTTTTATTTGAGTTTTCTTTAAAGGATTTTTAAACACAATTTTGCTGCTAATAAGATTGAAATTTATTAAATTTTCATATGCTTTTTAATGCAAATTCAATCTTATTTTTATGTTTAAATAACTATTTTATGTTCTATTTGAGTTCAGATGCATAGTTTATTATTGAACAAAAAAACATATTGAAAAGAAAGAAGTTTTTCTCTAAAACTAGATCGAAAGAGCTTGACCCAATGGAGAGAGCCTTCTTTTTCTGCCCACCTATGCGTATGGACTGGCCTGGGGAGAGGGAGAGCCCGCTGGACCGCTATTGCGTAAAGCTTGGCGAGCATGGATTGGAGTTGCCCCTACGACCTAAACTACTCGCCTGGGCCCATGCCTGGCTGGCGCATGGGCAATTGCACCTTGCTGCACCTGTGTGGACTGAAGCTCTCCTCTGTTAAACTCACCTAAGCTGGAAAAGACCAGGCCACATGAGGACGCAGACCAAATCCAAGGGACGAGCATAAGGAGAAGCGAATTCGGCAGTTGCACAAAAATACAAGGGAGTCGGGTTTTTAGGGAATTAAGCACGCAACCCTAGGCAACACAAGTAGAGGTGGAGTTGGTGGCGTCATGGCTTGGAGTGACTCACTAGGAGGACGACGCTGAGCACCAGGAGACGAGAGTCACACCAGGAGAGGAGAGTCAGCTGCATTATTAGATTTATTTGAATTAACCGCTATTCATCTATGGATTTTGACTTGGAAATTCACATGTAGCTTCCATCTCCTGCGTTATTTTTGTTTTACTCTTTCATTTACATTGTCTGAGTCTTAGTCTTCTTCTTTTAACTTGCTTTGATTTTTTTGTACTTTCTGCTTTGCTTTATTCTTTAGATAGCCGAACTTAGTTATTACTTGGTTTGTGTTTTAATTTTCTTATTCAATCTTTAAACATTGTTTACTTTTAAATATAAATGATAATTTCAAATTTATTTTTGATTAATTATTAAGTTGTTTAAGGTTTTATTCCGTATAGTTTCAATTATCCATCTGGTATTTGGTTCATTTATGTTTAATGGTTAGTTTTTATGCATGTTCTTAAGTTTTAATTCATTTAAATTTCAGTTTTAGTTTAATTTTTGTAATCTAGAATTTTTATTTAAAATGATAAATTAAGTCTTAGTTAATTATGTTTTAGATAATTGCTTATTAGTTGAAGTAATTTAAGTTTCCATTAGATAAAATATTAAATGTTAACTTCTTTCATTAGCGTAAATTTTCCAGCTTTGGTTTTAATTATTTAAGCATGATTTATGTTCATTTAATCTTTGTTTTAGGTAGCTTAATCATGTTAAACTAGTTTAATTTTGAGTTGGAGGATATTAATGGAATTTTAGCTTAATAATTGTGAGAATTGTTTAGGAATTGATTAAATGTTGTGATTTAGGTAAAGATTGAATTGGAATTCTAGATAAATTACATGAATTAAAGATTAATTCTTAAGATTGGCCATCTTAGGTTTAATTTATAATTCTTTTATTAGGAATGAACTTGTGATACGCAATAGTCCTAGTGATTTCCATAGGTAACAATAGGCTAGTTGAATTTGTTAGTGAACTTAATCAACTTAGCATAGAATTCTAATTCTCTAAGTTACACAATCAGGGCTTGTGAGATTGTTCCTTAGGCTAGTCGTTCCCTAGTTGTTAATACTATCGCATCGTTAAATCTAGAGAGCTTATCCTAGGTTGCCTCGTGATTACGGATAGGTTTTTTATAATATAAGACCTATCTAAAAATGCTGAAACTAAGGGTTTGAGAGCTTGTTTGAACCTATAGGCTAGCATCTTAAACCAGTCGCAAGTTATCTATTTCGAGGATCGGTTATAAGTCTAAATTTCCTTATGTATCTACCACCTATCTTTCTTATTTATTGTTTGTTTCTTCTTTATTTGTCTCTATTTCGTCAATTACCTTTAGTATTTAGTTTTGATGTCTTTGCTCCTAAGGGTTTTGTTTTCTTTTTGGCAACATTAAAGATAGGAATTCATTCTATCTCTTTGTGGGATCGACCCTGACTTGCCCTAGCTACTTAGTTAGGTAGGTTAGGTAATTTTATTATTTGGTAGCTTACAACAAGCTCACCATTCCTTATAGTTTATAACAAGGTTCATTTATGCACCTTTTAAACACTTTCAGAAGGTTAGTCAAACTTATATTAAAATAATTTATATAGACTTTAAATCATCCATACATACCTCTATGATGTTCTCCAAGTAATCTAAAAGTATACTAACTATTGCAAGGTTCAAATGACATTCTTTTTAAAGAATAAAAGACCAAACCGGCAACTGAAGATGGCATTTTCTTGAATTTAGATGCAATTAAATTTGATAAAACCTTGAATAGCTCTCAAGACAGTGATAATGACTATAATTTGTTAAATGTTTGAGCATTTAATCAATAAATGGAAGGGGGAAACAAACCTTTCTAATTACTATATTTAACTTATTATAATCTTTCCAAACTAACTATCCATTTTGTACACAGGTAGGCAATAACTCACTATTAGGATTTTTGATAAAAGTCATGGATATTTTCTTCTAAATAAGCTTAACCAAACATACCCACTTGCTCTCTAAGAATGAATTAATCGTACATGCATCAATAACTTTCAAAATCTCCTTGTTTACTGCTTCTATCATAGGTGGATTCAATTGACACTAAGCTTCTTTAGATGGTTTGCAATTCTTCTCTAATAATATCTTATTCTTGAAAAATGAAGGACTTAATCCCTCAATATCAACTATAGACCATCTAATGATTTTCTTATTCTTTCTAAGCATTGCAATCAACTTCTCCTCTTACAAGCACTAATTTTATTGGATATTATAATAAAAAGAGTTTTACTTCTCTTAAGAATGCCAACTTGATGTGTTGATTTGGTATCACTAATTATCCTCAAATCAATCAATATGTTCATATGTAATTCCAATTCAAATCCAAATCAACATAATGATAGTGTACCTATCGCAAGTAATAAAGTGGAGCATTATGGTAGTTTGCTAAGGTCACAGTATTAGTCCTACAAATTGACAATTTTGTTGAATTGTCGATCTTTTCTTCACTTTTTGGATCCCAACTACATTGTTAATCATTTATAAACATAATTAAGCATTTATCAACAAGTTTAAAGCAATGTTCCTTAAAATTAGATCAAATTCATATGAAAATACAATAAAACCAAGGCCCAATACTACTATAGATAAAGGTAAGGGTTTTAATTCTAACTTTATTGTTGGCACAATAGAAGGAAGAGGTTTTGTGTGAGAGATATGTAATTCAGTGTAACGCACACCATACATGAGAGGTTTAAGTGACACGAATTTATAGATCGTGGCTTGGAAATAAAAATCAATAACTTAATCTTTTGATAATTTTGTATTCCTTCAGGAATGAAGCTTCTATTAAGTGAAACTTTTAGTTGATCAGCATCAATAACATTAAATGTTTCTTATGTTAAAGATAAAGAATATCCATAAAAGAAATAGAGGAAACATCATCACCAAGGTATCTCATGTCATCATAAATATTAAATTTAATAATTTCACAATCAAAATTTTTTGAACTAAGGGAGGTTCCAATCATGTGATCTGAAGATGACAAAACCTTATTGCTACTAATGTTTGAGTTTTGATGCATTTTTAAGATTGGTACAAAAACATGTTTATGGAGCCCAAGGTAGAAAAGCTCAAGCATGGATGAAAAGATAGAGATTGAAGATCAAGTTATGAAAGAAGGTCAAGTCATCAAGGTAAAGATTGATTAGATTTAGGCATTTCTTAGAGTGTAAATTTCCTAACCCGAGTCTTTATTAATGCTTGAAAAGGTT
>JAOXYD010196646.1:0-23101 GCA_028565735.1 Pinacopodium congolense | reverse complement strand
TTTTTTTTTTTTGGAAGATGCATATATAGTCAATAAAGTATGGATCATCAAATCACAAAACCATCCAATGTAAAGACTATTTTCAGGGTTGGTTATCCAATTACAGAAGCAATTCCATAGGCTTTTGCTTTCGCATCTCTCTAAAATTGCAGTCATGGTAAAATCTTGGTTTATTTAATCATCAAGGACTCCCAAGTACATAAATTCTCTACACATAGAAATAACCTAAACCCCATAACCCCAAAAACCCTAAACCTCAAACTCTAAGCCCAACCCCAAAAATCCTAAAACCCTTAAACCCTAAACCCGTCAAATGCTAAAAGCCTTAAACCCTTAAATCCTAAAAACTAAACCCTAAAACCTTAAACCCAAACTCTAAAACACCAAATCCTAAACCCTAACCCTAAAACCACAAACCCCAAACTCTAAAACTCCAAATCATAAACCCTAAACCCTAAAACACCAACCCCAAACCCTAAACCATAAACCCCAAAAAAAGTGGCAACCTTAACCTTACCACTTTTGGCTATCCTCTCTTCATTCTCTTTGGCTCCTAGAGTTTTGACCCCTTATATATGTCAAAAGGAGGATCTCCTAACTTAAAATCTCGTCTTTGACCTGATTATTATCAACTCTGCCTGTCATCTTCATGTTAGGCCACAAGGGTGATAGAAAGTAGTCTCCCAGGATGGGTTACGATCATGGCCCTACAAGATCGTGGGCTGCTTCTTGACAGCTTTCTGCGACTTTAAGCGCACTCCACTCTTTCGGTCATAGCTCCTTCTCCGGACCTCCAATTGACTTGAAATTTGAACTGCATCTTCCTCCCCACCAAATTTCATGGTCATTTGGGTTCTAAAAGTATGCCTAATTAGTCATCCAAATCACCTACAAGACAGCTAAAAATAAAATTCTAATACCTGTAAAATCAACCACCAAAATGCCTCAATCCATCCTTCAAATAAGCTCAAAATCAACCCTCAAACACTAAACAATATAAAGAAACAATTAAAAACATCAAATATTAAGAAAATATGCAAAAGAACAAAATAATAGAAGCAAAAATACATAAAGAAACACTTAAAACACATAGAAACAACCTAAAAACATAACATAAAAAAACACTTATCAAACTTCCCCACACTTAAACCTTTATTTGTTCTCAAGCAAAATCCAACACAATCACAACATCTATCAATTCATCTTCATAGAGATCAAGAGCATGCAATTACTCAAACTTTAGTCATTTGAATGTGAAGTTACTACACATATCATAACTAATTTTCATCAATACATATAAGAAAACTTAACTTATGATGTTATCATTCAAAGACAAGCATAAACTCAAAATGAGTTTTCCTCACGAAATTCACTCAATTCACTCAAGTGTATAAAGGTTAATGTTTCGCTCAAGACTTCTTATGGGGAATCACACTACCATAAGCTTGTAAATACACCAATTCTCTTCTACACCAATTACATGCTAAAATGAATTAAAAGAACTTTGTTCAATGTTGTAATGAGGCTAAGGATAAGGTGGGTCAAAAAGGGATTTGAGGGTTCTTCACAAGTATTCATAAAGCACTAAATGCACAAAGGGACAACAAAATGTACTTCTGAGAAATGTATGTAAATAACTAAATTCTCAACACTTATTATTGCTACTAACTTTGATTCTTTTCATTTCTTTTTTTTATCACAAAACTAAGAAAAAAATGAACACTAGTAGCAACACAATGTGCTCTAGGAGTAGAAGTATCACTCAACTCACCTTTAAAAAAAAATTGCAGCCTAAAATCCCAAACAAATGCCACTTAGTCCTTTATTAAACTTGTGATAAGGTAGGACAATGGGTTTGATGTTTTAAATGGGGTGTTTTCTTAAAGAAACAAAAAAGGTTAAAGGCTCAAAGGAGTTTGCAAGGGATAATGACATAAGTGGGTCATTTAAGCCAAGGGTTAAAAGAAAAGGGGCCTTAATCATTTCCATCTAGCATGCATCAAGTATATTCAAACCATTTTAGAACAAGTTCAAAAGGTAATCACCTAAGGAAGTATCACACATACAAAGAAATGAAATGACTTTGGATGGAGTCACATAGGCTCAATCCTCACATAAGCTCAATTGAAAGTCCATCATGTTTCTATACATTACCTAATTACTCAGGCACTAATTTCTGAGTAACCTTTACCATCTCCTTTCAAGGCAAAGAGAAGCCTCTACAACTTACAAATATCCAAATGGATCAATTCCCCCAAATTCAAGTAACTAAATACACCTTAAAGGTGTTTCACTCAATGCACAATTAAACTAAGGGCTTTATATTTCAATAAAATGATATGAATGAATGATGACAATCTTGAAAACGTAAACAAACTTAGTATGATAGAATTTATGCACCAAAATTGTGTATAAATATATGCAAATTGACCAAAGTGAGCTAATCACAAAATCTAGACAGTTTAAGCACTTTATGAAAGTTCAACTCAAAATATAAATATAAATACTTAAAAATCAATCTAAAAATTTCAGAGCACTCCTAACACCTTATATGAAATAATCATAATAAATTTATGTACCCAAAAATTGATTCAAATGATGAAATTTGTAATTAAATGAAGAACATAAAAAACTGGACAGTTTTGATGTGTGTATGAACTAATGCACACAAATGATGAAATAATGAACACAAAATTTGAAACTAAGATTATTCTGACTCCTAAGAACTTAAAAAACATAAAACAATAGTAATAAACACAAAGAAACAGATTAAGTAAGGTGAAATTGGAATCAAACTTAAACTAGTGAAAATAGTAGTTATCTTGAAGTATATGAATGTTCATGATAACTTAAACAGGCCTCAAAAATTCAAAACAAAGTTTAAACACAATCTAGAGTCTTAAGCAACCTGAAAGCTCAAACAAAACTATTTTAAAAATAGGTGTTATCACCTAAAATTGAGATTCAAGCTAGAACAGTCTCAACATAGATAATTTTGATAGATGTAAGAGTTCTATCTTTAATCTGATGAAACAACCTCTCTAAAATGTAAAAGATATATCAAATAAAATCTTAAACACTCAAACAAAACTATTTTAAAAATAGGTGTTATCACCTAAAATTGAGATTCAAGCTAGAACAGTCTTGTGTTCTTGTTTGCTTAACTCATTGAATCTGAAGCCCTAGCTAATTGATTATTTGTTAGAATCCTTTTTCCTTTAGCTTCAGCTTGTTTGTTTTCTTTTTTTTGTCATTAACCTTTTTACTACCTTTGGAATATTTTTTGGAAGTGAAGTTTTTGCAGTTGCTTTAGTTTTCTTTGTTGCTATTTCTTAAGTAATTGGCTTAATAGTTTGAGTTATGGGGAGTTTTGTTACATCTATAAAGTCAAACTTCCTTTTTTTCACTACTTTTGAATTCTTAGTTGTTGTGTCTATTGTCTCTTCCTCAAATAAGGTGATTTATACCAAACACCCTTTTATTTTTTTACTTTTAATACTCTCTTTAGATATTTATTTAGGTTTTTATCTCACTACAAAATTTTCATCTAAGCTTGTAGGATTTGGATGAGCCTTTTCTTATTAAATTAGCTAGCTACCTTAGCCACAGGTGTCCTTTTTTTGTTGAAGTTTGTTAAGAATTCATCTAATTCTTGATTTGATATTTCTAAACTATGATCCTTCATGTTCTTTGGGAAACCTAAAAGGAAAATCTGTCTCTTTTGAAAACTTGTAAGAAGAAATTAAGTTATTATGTTAATGGTTTCAGTTATAAGTAATGTTCCTTTGAGGGAGTATTGCTTGTTCCTAAGTAGCTACTCATATATTCATTCAAAATATTCTAATGGTAACTAAATATTAATTAAGTACCTCAAATCAGACCAATGAAATTCAAATTGTTGCTATCTCCTAATTCAATTTCGATCATAGATTAATATATATTGCTTAAAACACATAACAAAGTCAATTCTTACATGTAACATCATTGCTCAAGAAAACTCATATAGATAATCATGCAAACCATTCTATGGCAATGTAATGGCATGTGTATTTTGAAAGCCGTATGGCATCCAAGAAAGGGAAGAGGGTTAAATTAGGTGTTTAAAAATTTCTGTCTAAACTAAACAATCTTAACCACCTAAACCAATTTTAACTATATGTAATCTTTAAACCAAAATCAAACCTATATGGAATGTTAATGTTTATGCCAAATTAATCAATTTCAATCAATTATAAAGAGGTAAGGGAAAGAAAAGAACACAAGAATTTATGGAGCTTCGACCAAATCACATAGGCCTAATCCTTTTCCAACACTCTTAATATTAGAGTTTTAAATATGTCAATCTTCCTTAGGGTGAAGAGTAAGCCTTACAAGTTCTTCTTTTTACAAAGAAGATGAAAAGCAATCTTTACAATCTTATTTCTCATAAAGAGGCTGAAGAGCAACCTTATAATCTTATTTAACAATGGGTTAAGAGAAACCCTACAATCTTGTTTAACAAAGGGTTAAGAAGAGCCTAATACAATCTTGTTTAAGTGGGGAAAAGAGGAACCTTTTAGTAATAATTAAAATTCAACAATTTAATCTCACAAGTTACCCCTTAATCCAAGATCCGTAAATCTCAATTTAGGCTTACACAATTCAATAAATGTTTGATAAAAAACAATGTTTAAAGGGGCTCACAATGCATCTTATGCAATATCAAAAATGCATTCCCTAATGTTCATATATAGTATAAATCAATTAAAATTCAAGTTCAATAGTCAAAGTAATTTAAATATTGTTTATCACAAGTCAAGAGTAACCTATAAATAGTCTTTTTAATGGCAAAGAGAAGTCTATTCAACAACAACCAATTAACTAAAGCAAAGACCCCAAAATGAATAACTAAGCACATCTATAAAAGTGTTTCACTTCAACATCATTAAACAATTACTTTAGTGCTTTCAAAAAATGAGAAATATAATCAATGACACTATTGAAATCTTAAACAAATTGAATGGAGTAAGATTGAAGCACCAAAAATAATTTTATATGATAGAAGATTGAGAGGAATGTGAAAAATACCTAAATTGGATAGCTTCGATAAATATCTCTTTGAATGCTTGTAATTAACGAAATAAGCCCCTAAAAATGCAGATGTATGATCAATTAAACTCTTGAGGACTAAAAAAAATGTAATAAATTTGAATAAAAGAAAATGAAGTTAAATGAAGATGAACACAAATATTTGAAAGTTTGTATGAATTTAAACTTTTGAGCTTAAAGTAATAATTAAATGGCAAATGGAAGCTCAAGAACACTTATGCCATTAATAAAAAAAAAACTATTAAAGGGTGTAAAATCTATTAAAAATCAAGAAACTTTTTATGGAAAACTAGCCATTAAACATTAGCGATGATTTTTGAGTTTATCACCGACACCCTTGTTCTTTGTGACTAACTGTCATTATAATCATCAAACTACATCGATGTTGTTGATCAAATGCAATAATTATTGTGATCCATCGTTAATCACACAAAAATGCATCAATTGGATCCAAATCAAATTAAAAACTTTATAAACAATTTCCTAGCTTTAAATACAACTTCAAAAAAGTTTTAAAACCAATTCTAAGCTATTTTAATTACCGAAATATTTCAATTCACTTCAATCACAAATTGGCTGTGGTTAAAAATTTTAATACCTTTTCAAAGTTTTTAAAATTTTTACAAACACTTTAAAAACCAAAATTCACATCACAATATGAATGAAATGCACTTAAACATATTAATACAACTTTAATTAAGTTCTAAAACACTTTTGACAATTCAAGAGGATTTCTTTAAAAATGATTCACACATATTCCTCTTGATTATATAATTTCATGCAAATGCAACATTCTAATCATTTCCTAATATGTTAATGTCATAATCAATTCAATTAAATACTAAACCATTTATGAAAAACCTATATGTAAATATGAATGTAAATATGACATATAAATGTGAACCCTTTCCAAGCAATGACTAAGATCAAGGAAACCTATAATAATGAGATATTCCTAAACCTATTCAACCTTGATCTTCTTCTTTTGATTATTACTTCAACTCTTTAATGCTTGCTCTATTTTCATTTTCTTCATGAATGCTCTTTTATCTTAGGCTCCAACATATGTCATTGCATAATTTACATCAACCTAGCTTTCTAGCACATCATAACTAACTCATTAGTAATAAGAATGTTTTGTCATTATCAAAAGACATGATTGGAAGCTCCTTTGGTTCAACAATCTCCCCCTTTTTTTTATAAGGATGAAGCATGTGATATTAAGAGAATATCAAACACATATACAACACATTTCATGTAAATTCATCATGCATTATGAAATGATGCCTCTCTTCACCTTTATATTTAAAAAACATGTTACTCCTTAATATCACACAACTCTCTCCCCATTTTTGACTTTATAAAAAAGAATACCAATTGTAACTAATTCTTAAAGCTAACTACCCTTTAATTCATGCATCTTAAAAAAAAAATCAATCATACATAATACTCCCCCTAAATGCTTGCAATTATGCAATATGAGACAATATAGCATGAAAAGGGATAAATGCATCACAAAAAAATATATTATACATCATTATACTTCAAGAATGTATATTTTCTTACATTATGCACAAAGTGCATCAAATACACCTATTATGCATTAAAAACACATTTTATGCAACTTTTGCATTAAAAACACATATATATGGATATTTTGCATTAGAACTACATATCATGCCTATTTACTATGAAAAACATATATTATGCTTGAAAATCACAAAGTTTGTATATTATGCCTATTATGCATCCAAAGCATTTATTTCATATAGTATTTATGCTTAAAATCAAAATATAAGCGTGAATATGATTCAAAATGATTTTTATTACATGAAAAAAAAACTAATGTCATGTAAAAGGATGTTCTCCTCCTACATTTGTACATTTCAAAATATTTAGTCCTATAAAGGGAAAGTACTTGTAAAATTTAATTTTATCACATATGTTAATTTGAAACATGCTATTACTTGTAAAACATGATACCAATTGTAAAAATCATACAAGATTTCTCATACCAGCTGAAAAAGATTATCAAATCATATGTTCTCATACTAATTAAAAATACCAATTGAAAATGACATTCTTCCTAAACTTATGTTATGTAACAATTTTAATATAAATTGTGAAATTAAAAAATTAAAAATGACATAATGTCTCCCTTTAAACACATGAAATCCATTTTTCTACAACAATCTCAAAACAAGTATAAGCATCTAATTATATAAGTCAAGCTAAATAATGTCATATAAAAACATAGGAGTACTTCCTTTTGCATCACCATTTGACACCAAATCGTTTACCTCTTACTTGGTTTAATAATTTTGGTTCAATAAGCTCATGTGAGGATTCTTAGTGATCCTTTCGTCTCTAGAGATTACTTCATAGCTTGACATCAATTTAGCACTAATGATGTTGACCTATAAAACAAAGAACTAATGGACTCCAAGTATCCATATTAGCTTTCTCAGGGTTAACCTTCATACCTCTCTCTACCCACATTTGTAAAGGTAAGGTTTACTAAATGTTTAACAAAACAAAACATTTCTATATTGCCAACTTTGGTATAAAAATTACAAACATATGGAAAATTATGCATATGATCATGAATCTTATAATCTTGATGCATATATGTGTTTCTCCTATCAAAATAAGCTCTCCTAGGAAATATTCAAGCATGTGATGAATGTGGAAATGCTTCACACCATTATGCGTAATATGAAACCTAAACACATTTCTAGATCTTCCATCTCTAAATATGTTTCCTTGATGAATGTTATCCCTTGAATATAAATGAAACATGTTCCTTGACCTAGAGTGAACATGAATAACATTTCTAGATGTATGGGAATACATTTTTGGTGCTTATATGTGAGTTAATTAAAAGTAGCACCCATATGGCCTAATATTATGCATATTATTCTCTTGATGAAGATTCCTCCTAGGATGTGAATGTGGAATGCTCCAAGAGTCAAAAAAATTCATATAAGAAGTATAAGGATGTATTGGACCTCTTTGCCTAACTTGAGTCTAGAATGTATCATTATGAGTTCTTGCCTTCCTAAATAAATTAGGCATATTTTTAACTACAAGCACATCATTCCTAACTTTTTTCCTAGATACATACATGAATACATGATTGTTCTTCCTAGGATATGATTGCAATGATGATGTAACATTGTCAAATAAGGGCTTAGGCAAAAATTTTTCTTTCAAGTTTTTACCCTTTACAAAAATTGTTTTCACATCCTTAGAAACATTTTCATCAACAAAACTTAAACCATGTATATCATAGGAATTCGTTTGTGCTCCTAGGATGCAATCTAGTTTTTCCTTACCTTTTATATATATTGACAAAGATTCTTTAATGGCATCCACTTCCTTCTTTAAAGACTCATTTTCATGTAATAATTTATACTCATCATTATGCATGACAACAACCACACTCTTAGAATCTATCATGGTATTCATCTTATTTTTCTACTTATACATTTCTAATATGTATGCGTTCTGATCTTCTAATATGTCCTGCATTTCCTTTTCAACTTTTCATTTTCATGTATGCATTAATCCAAGTCCTTCTTCAAACAATTATTAACATTAACCAATCTATCATTTTCAACCACAAAATCATTTAATTTTATCACAACAAACTTATATTTGGAAGAAAATTTCTTCCTTTTCAATCTAAAAACTTTTAAATACTCAACCAAATCATCATATAAGATTTCATCATTGTCCACATCATCATCATCATTTTCAATATAAGAAGAGTTAGAAGCTACCTCATTACATTCATTTCAAGAATTTAATGGAGATAAAGTGTCATACTCTTTTTCTGTCAAGCACATATAGACCTCTACCTTTTCTTTTTACTTATTATCTTCTTCTTAGCTTCCTTCACAACCATTCTGCCTACATAAACTTCTTCTAATCTACACCAAACTTTGTTAGTTGATTTAAACATTGAAAATTTATTTAAAAAAGTAACTATCTTAATGCATCATGTAGGATATACATGGTCTTTTCATTTAAAGAAACAACTTTATCCATATTTAAAAAACCATAAGGATCATTTGAAATAATTTCCCACAAATAAAAATCTTGGGCCATCAAATAGAATTTCATTCTAATTTCCATTAAAGAAAGTTGGTTTATGAATATCTAACCCCTCTTGACTAAATGAAATATGAAAATACGCCATAATAAATTTTTGCTCTCAAATTCCCATAGAAATTATAGAAAATTTGAGATCTAGGCTCTAATACCAATTGAAATTCTTATGGAACCTAAGGGTTATGGGGTGATTTAGGTGTTTAAAATTTCTTATTAAACTAAACAATTTAAACTACCTAAACTAAATTTAAATATATGAAATCTTTAAACTAAAATTCAACCTATATGGAATGTTAATGCTTATGCCAAATTAATCAAGTTCAATCAATTATAAACAAATACAAATATTGTATAAATGTAAACACAAGAATTTATAGAGGTTTAGCTCAACCACTTAGGCCTAATCCTTTCCTAACATACTTGTTGTTAGAGTTTCAATTATGTTAATCTTCCTTAAGGTGAAAAGTAACTCTTACAACTTCTTCTTTCTATAAAGGAGGTGAAGAGAAACCTTTACAATCTTATTTCTTACAAAGAGGATGAAGACCAACCTCACAATCTTATTTAACAACGGGTCGAGAGAAACCCTACAATCTTGTTTAACAAAGAGTCAATAGGAACCTAATACAATTTTACTTAAGTGAGTGAAGAGTAGTGGCAACCAAAATTTAACAATTTAATCTAACAATTTAGTCCCAAAATTAAAGCTCCTTATATCTCAATTCAAGGTTACACAGTTCAAAAAATTATTGATAAAAAACAAATCTTAAAGGGGCTCACAATGTAACTTATCTAATATAAAAAATCAATGCATTCCCTAATGCTTATACGTAGTATAAATCAATACAAATTCTCATTCAATAACCAAAGTAACTCAAATCTTGTTTATTATAAGTTAGAAATAACCTATAAACAATCTTTGTAAAGGAAAAAAGAATCATATACCATAATAATCAATTAACTAAAGCAAAGATCTTAAAATGAGTAACCAATCACACTTATTGAGTAATTTCACTTCAATCTCATTAAACAAAGTGTTTAGTGCTTTCTAAAATCAGATATATAATCAATGACACTTTTGAAAGATTAAAACACTGAACGTTAGCAAGATTAAAGCACAAAAAATGAGTTTATATGGTGGAAGAATGAGAGGAATATGAAAAATACATAAACTAGACATCTTTGATAAATATCACTTTGAATGCTTATAAATAATGAAATAAACACATAAAATGCAAATGTTTGACCAAAAAAACTCTTGAGGACTTAAACAAACAAAATATAACAATTTTGAGGCACCAAATTTGGATTTGAAACAAAGAAAATCAAGTTGATAACTTGTATGAATATGAACTTCTGAGTTTAAAAAATGGTTTAATGGCATGACGATTTTTATGGAAACTTCAAAACACTTATTTATATTATTACGAAGCTCAATTGGTTGTTAGGAACAAAAATTAGCTGCTAGGTGGTTGAAAATCTATTAAAAATTGAGATCAATTTTTTTTCAAAAACTGGCCATCAGATATTAATGACGTTTTCTAGATTTATCAAATGTGTCATTGTTCTTTATGGTCAACTGCTGTTGTAGACATGAAGCTACAATGGCCTTATTGATCAAATGCAACAACCATTATGATATGCTATTAATCATATAAAAATGCATAAAAAGGATCCAAATAAAATTCAAAACTTTTCAAACAATTTCCTAACTTCAAATGCAACTTTAACAAAGTTTTAAAACCAATTCCAAGGATATTTCAATTTCTAAAATATTTTAATTTACTTCAACCACAAAATTAGCCTTGGTTAAACATTTTCAAAACCTTTTTAAAGTTTCTAAAACTTTCACAAACACCTTAAAAACCAAAATTCACATTATAATATGACTTAAACATATTCATATAGCTTTAATCAAGTTCTAAAACACTTTTGACATTTCAAGAGGATTCCTTTAGAAATAATTCACATATATTACTCTTGATTATAAAATTTCATTTAAACATAATATTCTAAACATTTCCTAACATGTTAATGTCATAATAAAATACAATAAAATACTAAAATATTTATACAAAACCTATACGCAAATATAACATGCAAACGTGAGCCTTTCCAAGCATTGGTTAAGATAAAGAAAACTTATAATAATGACGTATTCCTAAACCTATTCAATCTTGATCTTCTTCTCTTGATCATCACTTCAATTCTTCAATGCTTACTCTATTTTTGTTTTTTGATTTCATTAATACTCTTCTACATTAGGCTTCATCACATGTCATTGCATAATTTGCATCAAACTAGTTTTCAAACACACCACAACTAACTCATTAATAATAATAATGTTTTATCATCACAAAAAAGATTAGAACTTCCCTTTGTTCATCACAAATTTTGCCCCATGATGCTTTAACCATATTTATTACTTAACTATTAGTTTAATTAGATGTGTTTTATGGTCTATCTTGTCCTAACAAGTGTATTTTGTACTCCATCTTGCCATACACATCACTTCACTTATGATAATGCTGAAATTCAATTCAATTAACTTCAGATGTTCTAAAATTTTCAAAATTTAACCAAAATGATTTAAATTGAATCCATTAGTCCAAATTCGTATATAATCCATATAAAACATCATTAAGATTACATTATAATATATAAAGAATTAACTTTATGTATATAATTCATGAACATAATTAAGAAAGGCCATAATCAATCAAGAATTATCAATAACATTTTCTTTAATCCCACTAGTTGAGTCCTGCAGACTAATTAATAATTGAACTAATCTTTAGAGAAATTCCAAAATGAGATATTCGAACAATTCATTATGAAGAACTCACAATAATTCAAGTGTAAAGCTAATAAAAATGTCATATTTCCTCTTCCTACGTCTTTATATTCAAATAACATATATAAGCAATATAGGAAAGAGAATGAAATTGAGGACTCCTCTAAATTTCAGTAAGTCGATAAATTCCAATTTTAATTGGAATTGAGAACTTCTCTAAATTTAGTAAGTCCATAAATTTCAATTTTAATGTTTAAATTTGACAAAAAAGTAAAAAAGGGGAAGTAAAAGAGAGATAAAATATAATAATATCCAAATAATATTAATTACAAGGACAAGAGATAAAAGATAAATAATTAAAACAAAAGTGCACAATAGAACCCCTATCAACTACTTAAGCCTAGATCTCTGGACTAGAGATGTTCCTAAATTTGATCTATCTGCTACTGTTAGTGATCAAACTTACCATTCATGTTGAGTATTAACTTATGTATTGAGATCATGTAGATCTTTGAAGAAGATGTAGATTCAAGCCCTATAAGATCAGTCTAAGGAGCTACAGGATCATCCTTTAGCTCATTACTCCTTAACAGTTGCCTACCTAGGTTCCTCTACTGCCCTCAAATCCTACCATTCTTCTAATACTTCAACATAAAAAAGGATATGATTGATGTAATAATAGGATAGATAGGTACTTCACCCTTAAAGCTTACTCTTTGATCCATAAAATTCTTTGTGAGTAACTAAAAAAAGTGGAAAGTCCTATCCGTTCGGATATGCATCACATTCCTTATGTTCATGACAATAAAATTAGCTAATGGTATCTCTGATAAAGTACCAAAATCATGTAGCATGAGAAATAATATATAAGTATTAGTAAATTGTACCTCATTTAAACCATTAGCCCTCAATAAAATATTGGCACTAAGAATAGCTACAATGATGTGTTTGTAGGTTGCCAACTGAAATGTAGGGTATAGATAAACTTTGATGGACCAACTTAGTCCTAAGATTTGATACCCTCATAAGGAATTGAAATTTGATGATTCATCAACCCAATTGATTTGTCTAATTAATTACTCTGATAATCGAAAGTTAATCTTTTGGATACTTCAATAACCTATCAATCTAACCTAGATGGCCAATCTAAGATAGATAATTAAGTACTTAATTAGGCAGAAATCATTCCATATAGAAGAAGAAAAATTGGAAAACAATCAATCCATCTATTACCCTAGCCTTAATTATTAAGAATTTAGTCACAAGTTCTAATCAATAAGAACAAAGATATAATCAGAAATCATATTCTCATTGATGAAACCAAAAGTTGCTAACATAGAAGAAATAAAGAGTTGGAGATACAATAGAATAATATATCCCATTGATGCTTCTAGTCTTCCAATTTGTACGATCTATTCTCCAAACACTAAAACTTATGCACTCAATGTCTATGATGAAATTTAAGAGAAAAACCTACTTAAAACTATACAAAACTTACTAAATAGTAAGTCTATACTCCATAATGATGACTATTAGGGTTAAAATCCTAACTGAGAGTTATCTTGTCTCTTTTACCCTTGAAATTCCTATTTAGGTTATGCTACTCAAGAATAAAATGACACTTAAATCATGAGAAGAGCGATGCTATTCTATAATAATGTTTACTTACTATCTTCAATCTAAAAAAAAAAAAGCAATGTATAAGAACCATAATGGTGTTTTTCCAACCAATTTTGATTCATTAACTTCAAAGTTTAGCATAATGGCGCTTCATAATGAGAAAATGGTGCCATTATCTAGGAATGTTAATACATTTTCTTCACCAAGGCTAAAATGATGCCATTTAGGATTATGTTTCTTAAATAGATAATTTAAATTATTTTTATATATCAAATACACTATTTTTTGGTTTGTAAATTTTAAATTGTTTTTGCATTTGAATTTAGTTCATATAACACGATTTCCTATTTTTTTAATTCATAGTTCATAATATTTAGAGTCAAACCATATCAACCAAATAAATTACAACAAAGTTTAATAATTCACTTTAATTATAAAAGGATACTAATGAAGATCTTAAATAACTCATTTCGTAAAGCTGAAGACCCCATATGTAGTTCTTTATGGGGATGGGATGATGAAACTAATTTAATATAGCCTTAATATAAAATGTTTATAAATCATAACATATTGGAAAAAATTTCCAAACCATATTTGATATTGAAATCAAACTACGTTAATATAATTCCATTCACGGAGTAGATTAAATTAAATTTCTTATAATTAATCAAACTTTTAAATTGGAGGAGGTTCCAATATAGATTTGATGGTAACAAAACATAATTACCATTAATCTTTTATTTATTTTGATTCCCTAAAATATAAAAGTAATAAATCTGTTCTACTCATGTATTATTGAAGTCAAAAGACACCTCACAAAGTCTATAAAAAGTAGTGTAAGATTAAATTCTCAAATCCACTCATGTGAAAAAGGTGTAAGATCAAATTCTCAAATCCACTTAAGTAAAGGTTAAAAACTAAGATTAAGGAGGTTTAAGATATAACAAGTTTCCAATTACACAAATAATCTTTATTATACTTCCTACTTGGTAAATTTAATAGTTTAGATGCTCATCTTATTTTTTAAAACTTACTGTATAAATATTTTTTATTATCAAAAGAAATGAAACTTTTGTTTACAAATGAAACATTCTTAAACTTTAAAACACTTTTAGAGAATCTCTTGATTCAACCATTATGGTTTAAAATGAAAAAAAATGTATATCATGAGTTTATATTGAGATATGAGTTGATCCATTGGTTTACCAATGTCTAAAAAATTATATACAATGTCGGTTGACCGATGTGTTAGAATATTCAACCAATGGTACTATTACTAGTCATTATTTGACTAGCTTTCATTTATAACAATATTTTTAAGCTACTATGATTATCAATACATGATTCTTCCAGTTTGTTAAATTTTTTTATAACAATTAGGTGCTATAATAACACATTTAAAAGGGTTTTAAAGCATTTTAAAACCTTAATGATAGTATGTGATTTAAGTGTTAACTTATTGATTTGAATAAGAAACGTTCGTTTAAGTTGTAAAGTTCATCTGAACGTTATTTTTGTTATGTTCAATGCAATAAAGCTAGTGGTTTCTCTTTACCATCAAAGAAGATAGTACAAGGGTTACGCTTTACCTAGAATAAATAAAATTGTTATAAGGAGCTTCCTCTTCACCTAGCTAAAAGAAGAATTTAGTAAAATTCTAAGAGAGACCTAGACGACAGACTTGTAGACCATGTTGTTTACCTTCTTTTCCATACAATCTTTAAAATATTCTTTTTTATGTGATTGATATTGCCTAAATTATCATTCCATGCTATCATCATATTAAGACTTTCTTAACTTGTAATTTAAGTAACAAAATTTTCTTTAATTTACTAAAACCCAATTCACATCTCTCTTGGGTACCATTAGGGACCAACATAAACAAATTATGTGGTAGTATTTTAGTTACAATATTATAAAATATTATAATTCAAAATAATTTTACATGACTAATTATTTATGTCTAGACCAAATGAGGTTCTAAAATATATTTTTATGATAAAAGGACAAAAAGGTCAATTTGAACACTAATATTTATATTAAATCAAGGGAGGTTCCACCTACGCTTTGATGATGAAAAAAAACCTTTATTATTAATGTTTTTGATTTTTTTATGTATTTAGAAGATAGGATGGTGAAGTGGTTGAATTATTGCAAATTGGAGTCAAAGTTTGAGAACTGAAGCTAAAATGATGATATTTGAAGACTAAGGTATTGAATGAAGGCTTAAGGAATAAGATAGTAAATTTGAAAAAGTTATCTTGTGTAATTTTTATTATAAATCTTATCTAAGTTTGTATAGGCTTATCTCATACATATGCATCCATATTTAGATTTTTTGTATATAGGATTCACAATTAAGAGAAATAAGTTTTATATTAACATCTTTTGTGGGGCTTCTTTAAAGATTGAACAGGTTAATATTTGTTGAAAAAATGTTTAGATATGTTATAGGGATTGATGAGCTCATCGCAAGTTATAAAATAATAAATTCCTAACTACCCAAACTATGTAGTAATGGTGAGCTAGGGTCAAATCACAGAGAGTCGAGATGTAAATGTTATTTCAAATGTTGCAACAAAAAGAAAAGAAAACACCCTGAAAGGATGAAAGCAGAATGAGTTAAGATGCAATGAACACAAGTAAATAGATGAACACAAAGCAAATTTAGAAAAGATGAATAATAATAGTAAAGAAGTGGGTTTGAGATATCTTTAGGATTTCGGAATGATCATTGATCCTTGAATCTAAATAAGAGGTACTATAGTCATGGTGCTAGCCTCTAGGCTCGAATAAGCTCTGAAGCCCTCAGTTCCTCTAAATTAGACAATTCTAACAAGCTCTAAAAACACTCCTATCTGCATCTATAACCTAGAACAAGCTCTCTAGATTTAATAGTGAATACGCTTTAGTTATTAAGGAATGACTAACTTATGTCACCTACTCAGAAGCTCAGAAGGTGTAACTTAAAAGCATGGAACCCTAGGTAAGTTGATTAAGTATCCTAACAAATTCAACTAACTTATTGCTACTTTCAAGAATTGCTATGGACTATTACGTATCACACGCTCAACTTTAGCTTTTGGATTAGGAAATTACCTAAAGGGTGATTAAGCCTAGAGATAACTCCTAATTAATGAAATTTAACCTAAGTTCCAAATCAACCTAGACAACCAAGCACCAAATTAAGATCATTCTCCCAATTTTCATCCTTTCATCCTTTTTATATCTTCAACCCCCTAAGAAGACTAGCTACACATGTTCAAACCACTTAAAAAAAAGATTAAATGAACATGAATCATACTTAATTAATTAAGACAAAAACTGGAAAATTAATGACTAAACTAAGAAATCAAATTCAACATTTTATCTAATGAAAACTTAAGTTACTTCAATCAATAAGCAATTATCTAGAACTTAATTAACTGAGACCTAATTTAACATCTTAAATAAAAATTCCAAATTATAAAAATTAAACAAAAGTTGAAATTTAAATGAATTAAAATTTAAGAATAAGCATAGAAACTAATTAATAAACATAGATGGACTAAATACTATATGGATAATTGAAACTATATGAAATAAAACCCTTAAACAACTTTAATAATTAATAAAGGTAAATCTAAAATTATCATTCAATGTTTGAGTTTGAAAATAAAACAACATTAAAAAATCTAAATGAAACAATAATCAAACATCAAGCAAATCTATGTATTCGACTAAGGAAAAACCAAGCAATTCAAATGAAGCAAAACACTGCAATAAACACAACATTAACAATTCAAACTAATAGGAACTTAAAAACAAAGCAAGAATAAGTCTGAATAAAAGAACCTTCAAGCATGCAGCCATGAGTCAATGTCTGCAGGAGCTTCATTCCTAAGCCATGGAGAAGAAGACAAGAACTGAACGCCATGGGAGAGCTCCTCACATTTTCAGCCAATCCTTACCAACCTCTCTCCCATTCGTCCCTCTCTATTCTCTTTTCTTGTCTTATTTCTATGTACAGCCACCCAAGCTCCAAGCCAAGCCTTAAATCAACATGTCCAACTTATTATCATTAATGGAGAACAAGACAATTACAACCCACCATAGACGACTCCACTCACTTCTTCAAAAATCTTCAAGGTCTCTCTCTCGTGTCTATTGTTTTTTGTCTCACTTATGTAGCTGCCACTCTCTCTTGTCCTCTTTAGTCTCTAGGTCTTTTGTTAATAAACACACACATGGACATCCTCCTTTCATTTATCCTTAAGTGTGTTGTGTTTTGGATAACAAAAACAAGGCTTCAAAGTTTCTTCCGTATTCTTCCTTGGTTGATGTCGTTTTGGAGCCTTTAAAATTCAAGACCTCTTAATTCAATCATAAGACTCCTGTTTAATGCTTCCAATCACTTTTAATCTTCTTATTTTCTATATAAATTTATGTCTAATAATTAAATGTCCATGAAAACATAATATGAACACAAAATAAGCATTTTGGAACTAAAATATAGTTGAATTTATGTTGAAATACATATGAAAATATCATATGATTCAACCTTATCAGGGATATTTGATTAGAAAGTGTTAAAAGTTATAAAAACCAATTTATAGAGAGAGTACCCGATAATGGTAGGGTTAGTGGTTAACTAATAGATGATTTTTACATGTATTGGTTGGTCCGTACTAGTAATTGATCAATGAGTGGTGTTAACTAGTCAACAATTGAACACTATTTCTGTTACGGCTAGTCCACTTGTGGGTTTGACTGAGCAACTAGAGGCATAAATCTAGATTACAATAGTTAGTTTTAATGGAAAATGAGTATTAAATGATTTTTAATGTATTCCAATGGTTATGAACAACAAGTTAAAGGATTTTCAATTATAAATAGGTGTCACATAATATTTTTAATGCTTCCCATTGAATAAAAGTGAATCAAGAAGCATTGTAGTGATCATTTAAGTGTTTTTTTAATGTATATTGTTATGAAGTTTTCTGCAATCTTCATTGAGTTTTATTAAACCAAGTGAGGTTCCTATCACGTGTCTTAATGATGAAAAAAATATTCGTTTTACTAATAGTTTAGTTTTACTATTTTAGAAACATTGGTTAAAGGAAAACGTGTAAGAACATGTGTTGGATCCTAAGCTAAAAGAGCATCCATAAAGAGAATATGATGGAGGAAGCACTGGAGTGTTGGAAGGAAGATCAAGAAGGGATGAAGAAGTTTAAATAGGTTTAGGAATATCTTTTTGTTGTAAGTTTTCTTGATTTTGATCAATGAATGAAAAGGGCACTTTTTAGCATGTCACATTTACATGCATTTTTGGTCTAAGTCTTAGACTTTAGTTGAATTTGATTACGGTATTTGCATATTAAGTAGTGATTTAGTATTGTCATGTTAGTGTTTTATACTTGATTAAAGTTGTTTGAATTTTCTTATATGTGTTTGAATATGTTTAAGCCGAGTTTAGTTTATGTACAAATTGTTTTAAAACCAAAGTTTCAAGGTTTGGTTAAATTTGTCATAAACCAAGACATTTTATGTTTTTGTTCTTAATTTATATGTCATAGTATTCAATTTTAGTTAGAAAATGTTTTAAAACTTTTGTTGATGTTTTCATACTAAAGAAGCAAATTTAGAATGCTTTAACATTGATTTGAAAAGCAAAATGTCAAAATTGAGTTTTAATTATTAGAAACTATGAAAATTTTTTATATTTGACCTTTGATAGGTTGTGGTGCTTAAAAGCAACTTAGAAATATTTTAAATATTTTTTGAACTTGCATTTGATGTTAGGAAAATTTTTGGAAAATTTTGGAATTTGTTTGAGTCATTTTTGTAATTTTTTCAGGAGCATATTTGTTATGTTGGTTAAGTGGCATAAACTTTTAACAATTTTGAAATGATTTTACTTCAAAAACCAATGAAATTTAGGCAAGTGCACTTATCATAAAAGTAATAAAGAGTAGTATATTTAAGACTCCAAATGTCAATCTCACGGGGAAAAGTGCTTAATTACTAGGTTGATTAGATTACAATTACTTAGGGAAATCCAAACAATTTGATTAAAACCTTAAAATTGCTAAACTAGTCTAACTTGATTTGAAAACTTGAAAAATAAATTTTAATTACTTTAAAAAATTTCTGAATCTTACTAAATGTGTAAATTAGCTAAGGATTAGGTGACTGTTGATTTAATTTAGCTTTAAACACATTTAAGGCCTAGTTAGAGTTCCTTCACAAAATCAAAATAAAGTTATGATTCAGACTTTGCTTTTTCTCTATTAAATCTTATTTAAAGTTTGGTTATGCTTCAAATCAAGCAAATGGGCTTTAGTTTCAAGAAGGTGAGTAACTCTCACAAAAAATTCTAGGTTTGGTCATTCAAAGATTAATTTGTGTTGCTTATTGATTTTTCTAACAAATTAAGATGATTTCTCAAGCTTACTTTGTCTTAAACTCTAATCCTAGTTGGCCAGCTTAAAATTAGATCTTTTAAACCCTCAATAAACAAAATCCAGACATTATAACATGTCTTTCAGCTCTCTTAAATCATAATACACCAATCCTTAGTAATAAAAATGATTTAACCACATATTTTTATCAAAACATAAAAGATATACACTTTAAACAACATGCCTTGATAGATCCTAACATATGAGCTATAAAATGAAGTTTAAAAGTTACAAAAATATCCAAGAAAGACTTTTAGATGTGTCTTAAACTTCCAACTTGGTTATGGATTCTAACAAAGGTCTATTTCATCAAGATCTTACAGAAAAATCAAAGGACATATGAGCATAAGCATAAGAACTTTGATTAATCCAAAAAATGGAGTAAAAAAAATGATAATCTGAGTTAAGAAACCCCCTTTGATGATTCCTACACTCATATATGACTCTTAACAACAAGATCCAATGTCCAAAAACTAAAAAAACATCATATAATATGAATACAAAGTGTATGAAGCCTATATGTTACTAAGAACAAAGGAGAGAGAAGGGAGAGTGTCTCTCTCTTTTTTCAGATATGAATTCTCCTTAATTGATTGCATAAATTTGTGTTGTTTTTAAAGCTTCAACAGCCTCCCACATGTGCTAAAAGACAAGAGCATTGATGGAAAGCATGTCCAAGCCTTAATTTTGGAGATTTGAGGCTGATATTGTTAACTAACTTTATCAATGGGTCTACTTTTCGGGGGGCAATTGATTCACGCTTCGATAACCTTTAGCATCAGGTGGATGATTTAACTACGCGTGTCCATAGCCTCAAGGATTATTAACGATCACGGGATGGCCATGATCCTTCTATCTAGTTCTTTTGGTTCTTCCTTTTGTTGTTTTCATTGTTTCAATTGTTTTGGTTATTTAGTTTCGTAGTATAAGTTTCCCCTTTGTAGTATAGGGTTTATATTAGCAGATCTTTTGCTACTCTCAGTTCATGTTGGCTCCTTGATGTATTGCCTTTCACATTTATACGAGTGGAGCTCCTTTTGTTTATTTCTCTGTATTATTTATCTTATTATTTCAATTCCTGTAAGTCCATTTCAATTTACCATCAGATCTTCAACAATTTATCATATGGGTGTATTCCTTTCCCTACTCTCCTACTTTATGCTTTTCATTTCTTATTATTTAAACATTGAGAACAATGTTTCAATGAAGTATGGGGGAATAATATAATCGTATCATCTTAAGTTTAGTTTGTTTGATAGTAATTTGATTTATCATCAATTTCATCGTAGTCTATAAATTGTGGAAAATTTTTCAATTTTGATCCTTTTTATTGTTCAGGCTTTCATTTGAATTCAATGTTTTGGCAATTTAAATGTTATCTGATTAATTTTTTATTATTAATGAATAAATTCCTTTAATTCATTTCATAATTTGGATGGTAAATACTAATAATTAGAAGGACATTCCACATATAAAATACAATTCTTTGAGTAATTTTGTGACGTCTTTTAAGACATTAACCTCATTCAAAGAAAAATAAAAAGAATTAACCCCAAAAAGAATAATAATAAAAATAATTACTTTATTAGTTAAATAAGTAAGCAGAACTACTCCTCTTATTTCGAATCTTATGTATGTGTATATTAAAAAAGCAAAAGAAAAAGAAAGAAAAGAAACAGAATAAAAATATATGTATATGAGATTTGAAATTATGAGTCGGATACAATAGTCAGTTGAGTTACTATGACACAGTTGAGTAACCAGGGGTTGTTCACGAGAAAAATGTTTACCTTCGCGTAAAAAGACTAAAGTGACCTCTCAATTATTCTGCTTACGAATTTAATTAATTAGGTGATTCATTTATTTTTATTTTAAAGGATGTGGAAATGTCGAAAAGATGATGCATTAAACTCCGTTGTTTGCCTTTTACATGTGGAATAGATTTCTTGATTTAAGTTGACACTTGAAAAAGAATGAATTGATTTAAATGCATTTCGAATTGATATAATTTATTAATCTTATAAAATTTTCATGCGTCAAAATTTTTGAAGGATCAAGAAAGCATTTTTAATAATTGCGGCATTAATTTTGAATTATTTTTCCTATATTTATCTTCTATTATGAACTTGATGATTAATTAATTTTCTTGAGAACAAGCAAAAGCTTAAGTGTGGGGGAATTGTTAGGGGTCAAATTGAAGAATTTTAATAGTTAATTTTTTTAATTATGACCCCTAATTCAGTGCTTAATTGTTAAATTTATGTGTTATTATGTTTAATTTGTAGGATGGAGCTCAATGATGAATATTGGAGAAAAACATTAAAAATTCCTCTTCTTTTTGACCATTAATGGCCCCCTGCAAGGGTCATGTTAATGGAAAAACATGGGGCTGTTAATGGGTGCTGCAGTCGAGTATTAACGGCACCCTCTCAAAGTGCTGTTGTATGGAGGCAGGGTGCTGTTGATCACACAGTCAACAATTACAACTCCAAATCTTCTAGATTTCAACTCTTGGCGTATTTCTAATTAATGCTAGTGTCTGCTAGCACATGGGAAGAGCTCTTTAGGTCTTGAAAACATCCAAAAACATACAAAAAAACACGAAGAGATGGAGGAGATCAGATCTGCCATCTAGAGAGAGTTCTTCTTCTCTCATTCTTAGCTTTTTCTTTAGGTTTAAGCTTCAAACACTTAGTTCTTTGAATTTGTGTATTGTTTCTGAGTTTTTGAACATTGAAGCTTGTTGTTAAGACTCATTTCTAAGTCTAGGAATCATCCAAGGGGTTTCTAAACTCATATTATATCTTATTTTGTTCCATTTTTCAGGTTAATCAAGGTTGTTATTTTTATGCTTATATCTTTGAATGTTCTTGATTTTTCTATAAGATCTTGATGAATTGGAACTTGGCTGGGTTCCAGAATCAAGTTGGGAGTTCAAGAAATATCCATAAGTTTTTTGGGATATATTGTAACATCTAAACTTTATATTTAAGCTCTTAATTTCATATCTATCAAAGTATGTTGTATAAATTGCATATCTTGT
>JAOXYD010196628.1:0-23101 GCA_028565735.1 Pinacopodium congolense | reverse complement strand
AAAAATAACACAAAAACCAATAAAACTATCACAGAAACCAATACACATACATAAAAATAAAAACAAAAAACAGAAACGAGAAGTGATATCAAACGTGCTCTTAGATTAATAAACTAGCAAAATTTCACGAACTAAAAATATAATTGTCCAATTTGGGAGTTACCTATGTGGTTCCAATATGTCTTCTATGCTAGATTTATGTTAACAGAAACTAATGAAAGAACTGAATTAGTGTCTAACGTAAAAGGATAAAACTTAAATAGGGAAATTTAAAGTTATAGGTCTTAATTGAAAAAAATAGTTAAAGATCAATAACTGAGAATATGATTGTCCCACTTTTTAAATAATTTGGTCCTAACACTATAGAATATTTAAATCATCCCCTACTATTAGATGTTTTTGAATTAACTAAGAAAAGAGGAACTTAGTCCATATAGACTTGGCAAATCAAAAGAAAAGAAAAGAAGCAAAAACAATTTATCAGTTGGCTAATCTCTAGTTACTAGACTGAAATGCAAGAAATAGATTATTTTGACGATCCATTAATAATGTTGGAATTTATGTTTTTCCATGAAGCATTACTTAAATCTAAATTGAATATTGCAATAATTTTATTGAAACATATTAATGAAAATATTATAGTGAAGCAACTTTAAATAATCGTATCCAAAATTTTAAGATTGAGCCAAAGTACTTTGTCATAAAAAAACAATTAAATAGCTTTTGAGTTTGATGATCAAGCCAATTGGTTGATATTCCTTAAAGGATGAAAGTGGAGATTATAGTGAATAGAAACAATTTTAAAGGTCAAATGTTGAAAGACGAAGATGACAAAAGCTTTTCAATAAGGAATGTAGCAATTTCTGCAGAAAATAAGCATATGAAGTTTTCAGGAAATTAATTAAAAGTTATTTTCATATGAAACGAGTTATATTATAATTTTTATGACCTTTGTAAAAATTGTGTCATGTCTCGAACTTTGGCAGATCATATTAAGCCCGTGTTATATCCCTACTATATGTTGACGCTTAAACATTATCTTCACTATTGATGTACAAGTTTTTCTATAATGTAGTATACTTCAAAAAGTAAAGGAAACAATCATAACTCATAATTGCTGTATTAATATAAGTTTCAAATTAAAAAAATTAAAAATTTTATTGAAAACTAAATATATCCTACTAAACTTAAATAATGGATACTAAAGTTTTTCTATTTAAAATGTTGAATTAAGGGAGGTTTTACTAATGTTTTGATGATGAAAAAACATATTTATTATGAATAACTTTATTGTTTTTGATATACTGGAAAGATAAGATTGAAAAAAGAAGTACAAAGATACAAATTGAAACATTAGAACTAAAATACTGATTTATAGAGATCAAACGTTTTGAATGAAGGCCCAAGGATCGAGATAAACAAATTTTCTAATAGGTTGCCCTTTTTAATTTTTTTTGTAGTCCTAATTTTCTTATCCTTAAAGTATTTAAGGGCTTAACTCATGTATATGTATTCATACTTGGGTATTTTATATATAAGTTGCATAATCAAGAGGAAGTAGTTTTGAAAATTTTTTCAATAATCCTTTTGATACATTAAAATTTTTTGGAGATTTTTTAAAAATGTGTGAGTTAAAATTTGTTAATAAGAAGTGTTTCGATATATTTTTTATAGATTGATGTGTTAAAAAATGTTAAAAATTGTTTTCTGGAAAAATAGTTGACTAGTGTTAGTCTGAGTAGCCGACTAGTATGTGCTTTTTACAAGAATTAATCAATTGATATATGGTAGATTGGTCAACTAGTGCACAATATTTTTTTATTAGTTTTATGATATTTTTGACTGGTTAACTAGAGGTGTAGAGTAGTAGGACAGTGCATGAAACTGATCAAATAGTGTAACTTCAAAAGGGGATTTCTTTGCCTTAAAAAGATTTGTGAAAGATTCCTCTTCATCTTCTAAAAAGAAAATTTGAGTTGTAAGGATTCTTCTTCACCCAAAGAAGAAGATTATACTTGGTATTGTGTTATAATGAAACTTTAAACAAGTAGTTGGCGAGAGAATGTAGGCTAAATTTGGGCTAGTCGAACCTCTCTAAAAATCGTGTGTTCTCTTCCTTTTTCGAAAATTAATTCAACTTTATCTTATTGTTAATTAGATATTGATTCATCTTTATATTATTGTTAATTGTATGAGTGATTCATATTTATATCATTTTTAATTATGTAATTAATTCATACTTATATTATTATTAATTGTAAAGGTAGATTCATTTTTTCATTATTATAAATTGTGCTATTGATATATATATATATATTCATTTTTTTCATAATCATTAGCATATCATTTTAGGTTGAACCTTGGTGTAGGCATAGCATATAGGTTGACATTGATCTAGGTGTCTTAAGTTTTAGATGAAAAAAAGTTTTAGAAAACTCAATTCATTCCCTCCCTCCCCTTTTGAGTGCTTTTAGGACTTACAAAATGCAATAATAGGATAAAACTTTACATGAATTCAAGGTCTTATTTTTATATTAAGAGAACATATAATGATGTAAGACTTAGAAAGTCGTAGAGTTTAAAAAATATAAGAACTCACTTTCATCCGTTCAATGCAAACATAACTTTGTAATTTTTGTGGAAATGTTGTACTTATCAAAAGATTTTGCTTTGCTAAATAATGACAGTGGCACAACTCTTCTAGAATTTGGATTGAAAATGATTCAAGAACTAACCATTAAGGAAATAAAGTGATTTAGGGTGGGGTGCATTAATTACTTTATTTTAAACAAGAAAGCATTATATTTTTAATGTTCTTTCTAACACTTTCAATTTACATTATGTGGAATGTTATTTTTGTAGTGATTATGGACATATTTAAAGATCTTTCTTTTTGAAAAATATTTGTTTAGCAAACTTTAGGTTGAAAAAGGTTCAATAATAAACTCTCAAGGACCCGACATAGTACGGGTACTCAAAATATGTTGATTATTTTGTCTTTTAGGTCAAACATCAAGTCGTATTAAGTGGACATAAGTAAGGATTAAATAAAAGTATCACTGTAGAACTCAACAAGGCATAAGATTAGTAAAACCTCTAAATTTTATTCTCTAAAAAACAAAGATGGAAGATTTATTACTTTTGATGACAATATCAAGTATAATATAATTGACATTGAAAAAGTTTAGGAAAAAGAGAAGGAAATATTTACAATATTGATCTAAATGATTTTTCTAACCATTACATGAAGTTTTTAATGTCTATGAGTGAAGTTGCATGAGTATAGCATAGGAGGCTTAGGCATACAAGGATGGTGCTTATTTCAAATTTCAATAATTAGTAAATGGGCTTTTTAGTGTGAAATTTGAGAAGAATAAAATACATGGAGCTTGCCAATTGGGAAAGTAAGTAAGGAGCTTATTTAAGGCTGAGAAACATGCAACCGTTATTAGGCCTTTAGAATTGCTTCATATGGATTTGTTTGGTACTTTTAAGGTTGATAGCTTAAGAGGTAAGGTTTACATGGGTTCTTTTTCTAACTAGTAAAGATGAATGTTTTAAGTCATTTGTAAATAGAAAATTCCAATATGATTATGAAAAATTCTAAAAGTGGTACTTTCTTTGTGACATTAAAAATTTAAATTTAAAGAGGAACCTTAGAGTCCTAATTAAAGTATTATACTAGAGTCATAGTTAATTATAACTAGTAGTTGGTTTCATAACTGAATAAGAACTATTAGAGTCCTAATTCAAGTATTATTAATAATTAATGTTTTAGTTTAAGAAAGAGTCCTTATTATACTTATAGTTAGAATGTATACATATATATTTTTTATGTTTATTTTATACAAAAGGGATGTTTTTAATCAATAAAAACATTTTGAAATTTGTGATATGAGATTTGAGTGACAAATAATTGAGACTATGATTGCTTTACATTGTGTTCTTTATTTAACTTCTAAACTTATCAAAGAATTCCTTCTTTATGCCATTCAAACACCTTATGAATATGATTCTTGATTCTTTATAATCAAATGGTTTATTTACTTATAAATCTGATTTAACTTCCTTAGCAAGATTACAATCTTATTTAAATCATTAAAACTTTATATAACATGATCCTAAGCTTTTAAATCACACAAGTTTCATCAAAAGTTACAATACTCTCGTTACATGAAAACTTTGTCTCTTTAAAAATCAAAATTTAAATTGTTTCACAAAATTTAAATATATTATAGCATTTTTATTCTTGCTTCTCTTGTGTTCCTTTTCTTTAAGGAGGATTCTTATACTTTTTTCAACCATTTAGTCATTGTTAAATCACTTTCCATTTGAGCTGTGATAGTGGTATAATTTATAGTGCTTTTAAATGTAATTTAATGTGCATTTACGCTTATTTTGATGTTAAATTATTTAATTTATATTTTTATTGTTGAATTTGTATGTTGATGCCAAAAAAGAGGATTGATGTAAAAATAATCATATTTAGAGCATTTTTTAGGAGATTAACTTGCCTTATTAATGCTGTCATTGATGTCTTCTATTCAAACCCCCCATTAATGGCTACAAAGGAGTTCAATGCGAGTTCTATACAGAGATGGTAATCTCTAGCAAACCCAAGTTGATGTCTAACTTGTATATAAAAGATTAATACAAGGTATTAACAACATTGTTGATCACCAAATTCAAGTGTTGTTGAGGTCCATAGACTTATTTTTCTAGGTGGATTCATTATGATTTTTCAATACTCTTGTAACCAACTTGCAAAAACCCTAATCAGGAGATATAAAAGAATCCTTAAGCACCTAGAGCATAAGTTTAGACAATCAATTTAATTTATTTCTTCTTAGTTTTTAGCTTTTATTTAGGTTTTTGATTTCAATGCTTTTCATTGGAGATTTCAAGCTATTTTTGAGGATTCCAGAGGTTGATACACATGATTCCAAGTTAAAATCCATATAGGATGTGATTTCATTCTTTCTAAACTCTTGAATTCGTTATATCTTACTCTTTTATTTAGATTAATCATAAGACATGTTGTTTAGTTATATATCTTGTGTTCTTTTATTAATATGTATTTTTAATATGATTTTTAGCAAAGGTAAGGCAAATAAATGTTTTAATTGAGTTTCTTATAGATGTTGGATGCAGATATTTGTTTATTTGAGAGCTTACTCCTCTTTTATAATCTAGCCACTTAGGAAAGAGTCATTAGATAACTAACTATTTGAGAAATTTTCCTTAATTGTGAGAAAAATAAATAAAAACATGATGTAAATTAGTAAATGACCAAACTTTGGTTAATTATAAGTTTGTAGTTCTTAATCAGATTCTTGATCTCCTTTGCATGGATCAGAGTTGTTTAGGTTCGTTTAATAGTTTTAATTTAATAAACCAATCAATTTAGATTATTTAGATAATTGTGATCTAAATGGTTTAGTACTTACAGTATTTTTCCTATGGGATTGACATTCTAAACTTATTTGAATCTACTATATTACTTGTTGTTAAGTGCACCTACCTTAAAAGTTGATCTTGAGTTAAGTTTTGAATTTGTGTTAAAAGATTAATTTAATTTAGTCAACCAAACCATGACAACAAGTTTTTGATGCCATTGCCTAGGATTATATCTAGTGATACTAGGAATATATCAGCGTCAATTACTCTAGAGCTTTATCTTCTTTTTTTTTTCTTTATTATTTGTTGTGTTGATTGATTCTTAGGCTAGAATTTTCTATCTTTATTTTGTTTTATTTTGATATTTACATTTAGTCATCTTTTGGTGACTATTTATAGTCCTTAAGATGATGTGGCAAGATGATCACTGCTAAGATTACTAGTAGCCTAAGAAAGAAGTTGTATGGTATGATTGGGGTGATGGCTTAATAGGTTAAATAGAGTAATCTGATGAAACTTATACCCATGATTCAATAGACTACCCTAATTACTCTTGACTTAATCTATCTTACTTTGAATAGCTTTTATCTTTTTCTTATTAGCAACAACTTGAGCATGTTGCCGCTCTCTGCTTTAAGTTCTGGAAGATGAAACATTTTGGAATGGACTACCTGATCTAGTTGTTCTACCATATTGCCTGGTTCACTTCAGTAATGGATTTTCTAGTAACCTATTCAATTCCTAGTTAAGAACGATACATGATTACATGAAAATGGAAAACATAAACATAAGTATTTATGATAAAAATTTTAAAAAGAGGCATCGAGTGACTGTCAGAGTTTCTTCAAATAAGAGAGATCGTAGGAAGACTGAAATCTCTACCTTTGTTAACTTCATCCATCAGAGGGATGCAATATAGTAATTAATGTTGCTGAAAATTTGCTTTCAATAGGAGTCCCTATGGGTACATGATAACTTTATAACAACAGCTGAATATTGCCATTTGTTACCATACAGTTATATTAGCGCCATTACGAGCATGGGCCCGTCACTTTTAATCATCAACGAATTCATCTATATGAATCTTATTTACCCTATTAAAGGAGAGGATTATTTTAATGATAAAATGAATTTTCCTAGCCGCATAGAACCACACATGCAAGTTTCCCTGCATGTGGCTGGTCTATGCTTTTCGAGGCATTACCAGTGACTCGGCATGGGAGAGAAGTTGGCTAAATTTCACACTTTTGTGTTCAGAGCATTGTTTGAGTGAGTAGGAAGTGCCTATCAATCAAAGATTTCTTGAAAAAGTTGAGCTATTTCCTTTTTGACGCCCACATTTTCTGTAGGTGTTGAAGAAATGTGCTATTGGAAGATCTCAGTTTAACTAAAGAGATTATGTCTATAGGACCTTGTGATAAACCAATTTTATGTTATAGTTTGCTTATTTATCTCGATGATGAAAGCCATGTACATGTGTACTGTCGGGATGGTTCCTAATGTTCTTATTGATATTATAAGTGCATAAGATGATGATAATTATGATAGGCATTACTCGTAGTTCGTCTTTTCTTTGTCTTCATTCCATGTTTTCCAGACATTGTTGTTTTAGTGAACCCTCTTCTTTACTTGTGTAGCTGACTTCTTCTATTGACTTTATTTATAATGATTTAACTAATTTAAATTTATTGAGAATGTCTTGTTACCAATTGACAGTTATTAAAAAAAAGTATAGTCACCAAAATGTCATCCTTAAGAGTAAAAACAATTGTCGTTCTCTAGTTAATATGCTAGAGTGGGATACGGGTAGAGGCTCCTTCTTACAATAGGAAAATCCCATTCAAATCCCATTCTACTAATGTATGTCTCTTGAAAGTTGCTTCGAGACCTCTTATAGTAGCCTTTATCAGTAATTCGATAGCTGAACATACCTGAACTTCGATAGCTGCCCATATTAGTTTTTCAATACCTCCAATATTGGTCTATACCATCCAGTCAGTACCTTTATTTTTAGATAAATTGTCTCAGTTGTTGCTACCGTGGGCAACTGTTATGAGAGGTCTCTGAGTGACTTGCCAAGAGACATATAACAGTAGAACGACATTTGAATGGGAATTTTCCTGTTGTAAGTAGTTGCCTCTAATAGTCACCAAAATGTCATCCTTAAGAGTAAAAACAATTGTCATTCTGTAGTTAATATGCTAGAGTAGGGTATCAGTAGAAGCACCCACTTATAAAAGGAAAATTCGATTCAAATGCCGTTAATGGGTTTGACCATCCTGATTATGCATGGGTTAACAAGACTTGTTTCCAAAAATCTTAACCTTTTAATTATTAACAATAATATAAATAGGACATGAGTCAAGCAGAGTTAAAAGCCCCTAGTCATAACTTGATACTTTAAGTAGAGTAGTTCGAGGAATCAATTAGAGAAACTAATTAATTTCAACTAAAAAGGACCATTGAAATGGAGTCAAGTTAGAAAATTTGACATAGATAGTGGCAAGAAAGATGCTATAATTGAATTAGAAGAGCTTGAAGTTTAAGCTATCGAATTTGGGAATCATGATGAGGTTAAGAGTGAGGTATTTTAATGGTATAAGGAAGCATTTAAGAGCAATTATTTCATTAATGTTACATTTTTCGATCTTAGGTAAGGAGTTATATATTGAGATTTTTTTCCATGATGCTTTATTAAAGGTAGGAATCCTACATTTAGGAACTCATTAGGGAGTGTAGGGAGTGTAGGAACCTATAAGAAGTTGGAACATCCTTATGAAAAAGATGAAGAAGAGAAGTTAGATGATGAACTTAGAAGAGAAGTAACATTCTCTAACACTAAGATCTAATTAAAAGACTTTTAAAAAGCACTTATTGGGAGACAACCTAATCATATAAGTAGATCATAGATATTAGGTATTTGCCTTAGTTTGTCATTATAGTAAGTTTGTTGTGCCTTTGGTGTGATTTATTTGATTTAAGTGGTTTTGTTTTGACATTTTTGAGCTAATTGGATGTCTAATCCCATTATTTTTTTTATAGCTCATGAATTAGGAGTAATTTGATGCAATTTTTAGAGTAAATTCATAGGGAAAATTGTTGGACAAAACAACAACATGGGCCTTTAATGATTTTATTGATCTTTGTTTGACCCACCTTCAACAGCAATGTTGTAGTCCTACAACCGTTGATAATAACTTTTTTAAAAATATTGTCATTTTGATGTTAAACTTAAATAACTTCATCTTGTTCCTCATTTTTCCTCTATTGCCACTATAACTCTATTGAACTTGTTGTTCACCTTGATTTGCCCTCATTTCTTGCTCCAATCGCCATCTTTTTGGTTACATTCTTCCCTAAATCACTCCTAAAACCCATTTTCACCAAAGAATCATCATTATTCTCCACTTTATTTCCATTTTTTAGGACACAATCATTGTTCACCGTAGTTCTTTATATATATTCACTTATTTCTTGCCATTTTGTGATCCTTTAAGTCCAATTCTTATATTATTATGTTCCTCTTCTTAAGAGCTACAATTTGGTACCATTTTTGTGACCTAACTCTCTCGTTGGAAAAGAGATAATATTCTGATGATGACGATAATATTTTGGTAAGGCTTATTAGAGCTTTTTGTGCATTTCAGAGCATTTGAACACCTATTTTGGCCATTTTAGTGCACATTTTGTCATCAAATGTTACTTAGGTCATTTTTAGGGTATTCTTCATGTAAGAGGTTGACATTTGACAAATATATGCAAGAATTCTTGGTGGTTTGAAGTGCATGCAAGCAGTTATATCATTGTTTGGAGATCAGTGGTCCTAATTTGAGGTAAAGTTTGATATCTCCAATATATTCATAGTTTTAAGCTAGGACTTATTACTAGCTGGGCTATAGTACCTGAGCTTGATTTGCGAGTTCTACATGAATATAGAGGAAAAGGAGGAGTTAGACATTATCGATGTTACGTCCATTGTGAGAGTCACTCCTATACACATTATTTGTGTATTTTTATCCACTTTATTAGGAGTATCTGATGAGGGGTTAGTGTTAGGCTTGAATTACAATGCATTTTCATATCCTTTTAAAGCCAATTTAATGCACATTTGCTTTTAATTAAAGCTAAAGTATTTAAATATCATTTATATTCATGTACATTATAGATGGAAGCTAAAAAGTGGAGAAAAGATAAAAAAATTAGTAAAAATGTCAAGTTTTAGGAGTTAAATGGCACTCTCTTTCACCCTACCGTTTTACTTTTGAAGACAGAGACTTAAACGATGATCTTATAGCCCACGGTTATGATGTTCTTCAAGTGACGTTAAAGTTGTTGTCACGAGATTTTCAACCGCAACTTGCTCCAACTTGTAGCCAACATATATAGGAAGACTCAAAGACCATTTTTACAGAGATTAGGACGGATTTAAAGGGAAAATTCGGATCAAACATCAGCCTTTCTTCTTCTTTCCTTAGTTTTTAGGTTTTTCTTTTCTTTTTCTTTTCTAGCCGTTGTATATTGTAATTTCAATATGTTTTAAGGATTTAAGGGAGTTCATAGACGTGTTAGGAGGTTGTCTGTTAGTTTGTTCCATCTTTTGGTGCTTTCTAAACATTAAATCTCTTGTTTATGCTCTCTTTGTTCATATATAGTAAGAACATGGGCTGTTTTCATTCAATTCGAATATTCTTATTTATGTATGATGTTTTAAGCTAAATTTTAGTTAAGGACATGTTCTTGAATGTCTTGAGTGAGTTTATAACACATGATTGGATGATAATCTTTATTTATTTGAGATCATAATGCTTATTTTAAGTTGGCCATTTGAAATATGATTTAAGATGGTTAAAGATCCGACAATCTCTACTTTAATCATTAAATAATTTAGTAAACAACATGGTTTAATTCAAGGATCCAAGAAATCTACCTTGATTATCATGAGGGCACTAATCTTGAATATGGTTTTTAGGATTAGAACTTCATAAACTTTAAGCCTACTTCTTAAACTTATGAGTGGACTAAACCATGAATTAAAAATGTTAAAGAGAAGGCAATGACTTAACCATAGCTTTGTCCTGATTTAGTGAAGGCCATAGATTAGAAATTCCAATCCATTTCATAACTTGTATAAGTCATTTAGGTCTAGTCCTTAGCCATTTAATCAAGTGGTAATATTTAGACAATTTATAGTTGAATTGCAAAGTTGGAAGCTTTTTAGGTTTGTTTTAGTTAATCTAACCCCTTTTTAAATTAAAGATCTTGAGTTCCTTAGATAATTGTAATCCGATTGTCCTAATAATCACACTTTTTTTTTCTATGAGTTCGACATTCTAGAGTCTTAAATGTACTCCACTTTATTACTTGCAACTGGTACACTACTGTTAAGTTGATTTAGATTTGAATTGGAATTGTATGTTAATTGATTGATTTGTTTGAGACAATTAGTGATACCAAATCAACGCAAAAAGTTTTTGGTGCCGTTGTCTAGAAAAATAGCAGTGATATTAGGAAAATATTAGTGTCAATTACTTTAGGTGTAAATATTATTTATATTATTTATAGTGCATTTACTTTTGTTTGTCCTTCTTGTTTGTTTTCTTTTGTGTTGTTTTCTTGTTCATTTTAATTTTTGTCTTATTTCCTTTAGCTTGATTCTTAGCTTGTGCTTCTCTTGAATATATGTTTAGTAAGAATCAAGTGCATTTAGAAATGGAATATTATGAGCATTTAAAGGTTCAACCTTTTAAAGAATAAACCATGTTGGAATTGACCATGCGAACTAGGAGTGGTCCTAAGTCTAGCATTGTTAGGCTTATGATAGACTCAGATAATTTTAAAATTCCACATGCTGTCATCTCTTTGATAAAGCCTTCTCAATTTAGTGGTTCATCCTTAGAAAATCCAAATTATCATTTAAGAAATTTCATAGACATTTGCGATCTCTATAAAAGTCACGGCCTTTTAGAAGATGCCCTTACGTTAAATATTTTTCCTTTTTCTTTGAAAGATAGAGCTTGCACATGGTTAAATACTTTCCACCCTAATTCCATCACAACTTGGGATGATCTTGCAAATCATTTTTTATCTAAATTCTTTTCCCCCAACTAAGATATCAAAATTGAAAATTTTAATTTCATCATTTGAGCAATATGAGAGCGAGAGTTTGCATAAGTCTTGTGAGTGATTTAGAGAGTTACTTGCTACTTGTCCTATGCATAACTTTAGTATTTATGAGCAAGTGCATATCTTTATATAAGACTCACCAATTCCACTCGTAGTCTCATAAATACTGTAGTTGGTGATACCTTAATGAGAAAAACCCTAAGTGAAGCATATAGTTTAATTGAGGATATGGCCTCTAATAGCTTTAAATATAACTCTAAGCCTTTTCATAAGAAACCATTTAGAACTCAAGCTATTAATGATGTCCCAAATTTACAAGCTTAAATAGTTGGCCTTAGTAAGCAATTGGAAGGTTTACAAGCTAAAATTGGTAGTAATGCATTTCAAAACCCTGTAGTTTGTGATTATTGTAGTAGTTCCTTTCAAGCTTCAATAGATTACCGAGTTATCCCTTTTTATTCCTTTAAACCTTCCTTAGATCATTGTCTTTGTAATAGGCAAGGAATGAACTCTTATAATCCTTCTAGGAAGAGCTACCCCACTTTTTCATCAAATTATCATCTAGCCTACCAAAATTCCCATGTCAATCCTTAATTTGAATTCCCTTCTCAACCAGTTAACCAAGAAAAGTCCAATCTTGAAGATACAGTGTTGAAATATATTCAAAGTAATGAGTCTAGGATGCAAACTCATGTAAATTCAATTAAGAACTTAGAGACTCAAGTAGGTCAGACTGCACAACTCTTAAATGAGAGGTTACCTAGACCCTTAGCTAATATGCCTAAACCTAATTCTAAGGATCATGTTATGGCCATCATCGTACCTAATGGTCATGGACTGGATAATGAAAATGAAGAAAAGAATGAAAGAAACGTGATGGAAAGTAGTTAAGTAGAAACAAAAGTTAGAAATGAAGACAGTCCACATGGGTTATTTGCTCATTTAAATGTCCAATTTTCCTAACCTATAGTTCCATATCCATAGATGATGGATGCTCAATTTAGGCAATCTATTCAGTTGTTTTAAAAATTTTGTAAATCTTTTTATAATGTATCTCAACTAGATAAGCATCTAGATAATAATCAATCCATAGCTAAAGAGTTGAAACCCTTTTTTTCTAACTTGAGAGAAGTGTTGATGGCAGCAATTACACCTATTACTTCAACTCCATCTTTTAAATGTGAGCAAACTGAGTTAGAAGTTTATACTATATCTAATAATGATGATGATTTTTCCATGACTTCTAACCATCATGCTGTGAATTTTATGGATTATACGGATAATGTTGAAATTGAATGTGAAAACATCATTGTTGACAGTGAAAGTGATGAAAGTGCTTATGCATACTTGTTAAATGATCACCTGGATGATGCTTATGATGATTTCATAGGTGTTAAGGATGATATTCAAGTTAAAGACAATGATTTTAAGGTTCTTGAATGTTAAAATTTTAATGAATTTGTCAAACAGAATGAGGATGAATCTGCCAAAGCAATAAAGTTTATGGATTTTATTGGTGTTATTGCTTTTGATGTTAGGCCAAATATGGTAATTCAATACTTTTTACAATTTAATTTTAAAGGTCATAAGTAGTGTTCCATGAGAGGTCAAGTTCCAAATTGTCAAAATCAATTGCATCTGTTAAAACCCTTTCAAAATTTAGCCTATTCTAATTTCTAAGAGAATGAAGTGAACATGTTATATTTTGGACCAAGGAAGAGACTAAAAATTCTCTAACTTTAAGGTCCAGCTAAAAGACCTTAATGAAGCACTTGTTGGGAGGCAACCCAACCGTAGTAGTAGTATTTAAATGCTTTGGTGTGTTTTCTTTTTTCCTTTTTTGGCATGCTTTCTTTTATTTCCTTTTGTTTTGTGCTCCTTATCATTCTTTAAGCCTATTTTCTCGCATGGAGCATAGCTACTTTTATTTAGTTTTTGGTGCTTTGATTCTCTTTTGTTAGATTTGCAGGTGTTGTCTTCAATCTTTATTATTTTATGGAACAAGCTTCAACTGCACATTTAATGGCTCTTTAGGCAAATTTATCTTCTATCTGGGTACTTTCTTTTTCTTTTTCCCTCATATTTGTGCTTAATTTGTTAGTTTTAGGAACATTGAGGACAATGTTCAATTTAAATGTGGGGAAGGGAATGGATGATCACACTTATGCTTGAATTGTCTTAAAGTATTTCAATTTATCATCTTTTTCAAAATAATCTATAATTTGTGGAAATTTTTTTCAATTTTGATGCATGTTTTTGGACATTTTTCCTTTTGTTTTCGTTAATTATGCCCCTTTTATATGTTTTATGTTCAATTAAGTATGTTAAAGATTGAATGGTTTTAAATTACTTCATGTTTTGGATGATGACATCTTTTGATCATTACTAGTTCCATGTTTAAAATGCATAGTTTTAAAGCAAAATGTGATTTCTTTTAAAATATCATATCATCTTGCTTTAAATTGAAAAAAAATTGAAAAAATGAAAGAAAAATGAAAAATAAAGAGAAAAAGAAAAAAAATAAGTGAAAAAGAAAATAATAAGTGAGTTTATTTACTCTACTAGCTTTGAACCAATTGGTTAAAGTTTATGAGTGGTGCTGGTAGCCAGTTGATGTAAGGTGACTTGATTGATGTATTAGGAATGTTCACGACAAAATGTTTATCTTTGTGTAATAAGATTACTTGACCTCTCAACCAAGCTTCCAAAAAACTCACATTTTTGCTTTATATTTTGGTTTTAATGAATAAAGGATGTTTGATGGTTTTGAAAGATGATACATCTTGCTTTGGCACTATTCATTTTTCGTATGGAATGGAAGTGTGATTTAGATTTAATTTGAAGAAATATGAAGTAATTTAAGGATATTTGTGACTTAGTATGCTTAATTGACTATATATCATGTTTTAGGTGCACAATGTTTGAAAACCCAAGGAAATTGGTCCATGGATTGTGCTTAATGAATTGGACCAGTTTGCCTCAAGTTATAGGCTATGTTGAACTTTATGATTGAGTGATTTGCTTGAGGACAAGCTAAGTTTAAATGTGGGTGAGTTGTTAGGCTTGGATTACAATGCATTTTCATATCCATTTCAAGCCAATTTAATGTACATTTTCTTCTAATTGATGCTAAAGTATTTAAATATCATTTATATTCATGTACATTACATATGGAAACCAAAAAGTGGAGAAAAGATTGAAAATTCAGTAAACATTTCGAGATTTAGGAGTTAAACGTCACCCTCTTTCACGCAGTTGTTGTACTCTTCAACCTACTATTTTACTCTCGAAGATAAAGACTTAAATGACGGTTTTATAACCCATCATTATGCTATTTTTCAAGTGCTGTTTAAATATCTATCACGCAATTTTTAGTTGCAACTTGCTCTCCACTTGTTGCAACTTGCTCTAACTTGTCCCTACTTGCAACCAACATATATAAGAAGACTCAGAGACCATTTTGACAAAGTTTAGGACATATTTGAAGGGATAATTCATATCAAACATCAGGTTCTCTTCTTTTTTCCTTAGTTTTTAGGTTTTTCTTTTCTTTTTCTTTTCCAGCCTTTATATTTGAGGTTGTTTTTAGGATTCAATGGAGTTCATAGACATGGTTGGAGGTTGTCTTTCAGTTTGTTCAATCATTTGGAGCTTTCCAAACATTAAATCTCTTGATTATGCTCTCTTTGATCATATATGGAAAGAATATGGGATGTTTTCATCCAATCTGGATTTTCCTTTTTATGTATGATGTTTTAAGCTAAATTCTAGTTAAGGACAGGTTCTGGAATGCCTTAAGTGAGTTTATAACACATAATTGGATGCTAATCTTTGTTTATTTGAGATCATAATGCTTATTTTGAGTTGGGCACTTGAAATATAATTTAAGATGGTTAAAGATTCGACAATATCTACTTTAATAATTGGAAAATTCAGTAAACAAAAGCGTTTAATTTAAGGATATGAGAAATCTACCTTGATTATCATGAAGGCATAATCTTGAATATGGTTTTTAGGATTAGAACTTCCTAAACTTTAAGCCTACTTCTTAGACTTGTGAGTGGACTAAAACGTGAACTAAGAATGTTAGAGAAAAGGCAATGACTTAACCATATCTTTTTCTTGATTTAATGAAGGCCTTAAATTAGAAGTTCCAATACATTTCATAACTTACATAAGTCATTTAGGCCTAGTCCTAAGCCATTTAATCAATTGGTAATCCTTAGACAATTTGGAGTTCAATTGCAAAGTTGGAAGCTTTTTAGGTTTGTTTTAGTAATCTAACCCCTTTTAAAATTAAAGATCTTGAGTTCCTTAGACAATTGTAATCTGATTACCCTATTATTCACACATTTTCTCTATGGGTATGAAATTCCAGAGTCTTAAATATGCTCCACTTTATTACTTCAACTGATACACTGTCGTTAAGTTGATTTGGATTTGAATTGGAATTTTACGTTAATTGATTGATTTATTTGAGATAATTTGTGATACCAAATCATAGTAGCAGTTAGTTTATGAGCATTAAAAGGATATGACTTGTGGTGATTCGATATCTATTGATCTAGATTTTTCTATCACCACTACTTAATATGCTCTAGGCCTTAGTAGAGTCGTGAACCGAGCTTTTCAAATAATTTAGCTAGAAGTTTGTGATAGGATTATAGTGGCAATCATTTATGCTAATGTTACTCCTAGGACAAGTTTTCTTCATGAGATGTGGTTTGTCGATACATATATATTATTTAGGTGTTACATAAATTAGGGATTATATTAGGTCTTCCATTAGCTACCTTCATAATCCCACACATGAGAGATGTTGTTTAGATGCATCATTCGAACAAAAACTTCTACTTTCCATACCTTCTAACGATGATATTTATAGAGACATGAGTTAGTTGTGATGGAGCGATCCCACTACAGCCTTCTAGAGCATTAGTTATCACCTATTCTACACTTAAGCTATAGAAGTATGCACGTGTAGGAGGATGATGGTGCAACTTATAGTTTTATCCACTAAAAGTAGGTAAGGGAGTTGAGGACCTTGCTAAACCAGTCCCAGTTCTTGAGGAGGGTGCTAGTAAGGATTCATCTTTAGAGGTGACTCCTAGTTTCTTATCTCCACCACTAGATTCTCTATCTACTCCTTTACCTACTGAGCCATCCTCTCTAGCTATATTAGAGATTATTTTTAGGATGGAGAGTTTGATAGAGAGTGGATTGATCGATCTTCGCACTCATATGGATTCTAGTGTGGTATATATCAAAGGTCAAGTGGATCGTCTTCAAAGTTAGATGGACATGATATGGGAGTACATTCAATCTCGTGACCAAGGGCCCATAGTTAGTTTTTTTTTTATGATTGTACTTTTTCATTTTGTTCAAGGATGTTCTATGTTATTTTAGTTCAATTATGTTAATTTGATTGTTATTTTAGTTATGTTATAATTGTATTTTGCACTCCTGGATGTACTTCGATCACATTTATGATAGTGGAGCATTATTTCTATCTATTTTTTCTCTTGTGCTTTCATTTTCTGTTATTGGTTTCAATTGTTGCAATAATGTTTCATGTACACTTCAACGGATCGATAAGCATCACATATCATTACATGGGTGTATTCTATTCCCATCTCTCCCTATTTTGTTCATTGTATTTGCTTTTTGAACATTAGGAGCAATGTTCAATTTAAGTATGGGGTAGAGATATTATATTATCACACTAGTGTTAATCTTGTCCTAAAATTATAATTTTATCATTTCTTCTTAATAGTATATAATTTATGGAAAATTTTCATTCTTTTAAGCATATAATTGAAAATTTTCCTTTTGATTTGATTATTTTGATGATTCAAGATGTTATCTTCATGTCATTTAATGATGGATACCTGAATATCATCATGATTTCCTTTGTATAAAATGCATATTCCTAAGTGATTTGTGACTTCTTTTGAAATTTTTTCTCAACTTAGTTTTAAAAAAAAGAAAAGAAGGAAAAAAGAGAGAATGATAAAAAACAAAAAAAAAGTGTGGATAAGTGAGTAATAAATTCACTCTATTGGTTTTGAATCAATAAAAAAAATCAAAGTTAAAGAGTGGTATTAGTAGTCAGTTGATGTTGCATCTTAATTGAATAACAAGGGGTCTTCATGATAAGGTGTTCGTTTTCACGTAAAAAGACTAAGTGACTTCTTAGCCAAGTCTTCAAAAGTCACATTTCAATTTATGTTTCTTACATAAATAAATTATGTGAATTTGTTTAAACATTGATGCTTATTACTTTATGTACTTTCATTTTATATATGGAGTTGAATTTTATGATTCAGGTTAAACTTGAAGAAGTATGAGGTGATTTGAATTCATTTGTAATTTGATATAATTAATTGGTTATATAACATCTCGATGATTCATTATGATTGAATGATTAAGAAAGATGTTTCAATGGTTATGTTTGATACAACTAACATTTTTCCTATGATTATATTATATTCAAATTGAATGATTGATTACTTTGCTTGAGAATAAATAAATACTTAACTATGGGGAATTGATAGAGATATAATTTATAGTGTTTTTGAATATAATTTGATGTGCATCTACCCATATTCTGATGTTAAATTGTTTAATTTATTTTTTATTGTTGAATTTATAGGTTGATGCCTAAAAATGAGGATTGATGTAAAAAGAATCACATTTAGAGCATTTTTAGGTGATCAACGAGCCTTATTAACAGCGTTGTTGATGTCTCCTATTCAAATGCCCTTTGATGGATACAGGGGAGTTCAATGCGATTTCTATATGGCATCATTAATTTCTAGCAAACCCGCATTGATGTCCAGTCTTTATACCAAAAAATTATCATACGGTATTAATGGCACATTTTTTCCAACAACATTCGATTTGATTTTTCAATCCTCTAGCAGTCAAGTTGTAGAAACCTTAATTAAGACATATAAAAGCACCATTGAGCATTTGGAGCACAGATTTAGATAGCCAATTTCATTTATTTCTCCACTTTTTTAGATTTCTTCTTAGTTTTTAAGTTTTATTTTTTTATTATAATCTTCTGTATTGGAGATTTATGTTGTTTTTAAGGATTCTAAAGGTTGATACATATGATTCAAAGTTAAAATCCTTCTAGAGATGTGGCTTGGTTATTTCTAACTCTTGAATTCTTTGTATCTTACTCTTTTATTTGGATTGATCATAAGACATATTGTTTAATTTATATATCTTATGTTCTTTAATTATTATGTGTTTCTAATATGATTTTTGGCAAAGATAAGGCTCGTAAAATGCTTTAATTGAGATCTTTTTATACATTTTGGATGCTAATGTTTTTTTATTTGAGAGCTTAATCCTCTTTTATAAGCTAAGCACTTAGGAAAGATTCATTAGACAACTAAGGATATTAGAAATCTACTTCAATTGTTGGTAAAATCAATAAACAGTATGGTTTAAATCAATTAATGACCAAACTCTAGTTAATTGTTAGGTTTTTAATCCTAAAATAAGGAATTTTTGGATTAAACTTCTTGATCTTCAAGCTTATTACTTAAGTCCATTAAATGAATAAACTACAAGATAAGACCAATAGAGAAAAGGCATTATCTTAACCATAAATTTGTCTTGATTTTGTAATGATACCCTAGATCAAGCATCATAACCTTTAAATAACTCAATTAAATCATTGAAAACTTGAACCTTAGTTATTCATTTCAAATTGGTAATCCTTAATCACATTCTTGATCTCCCTCTCATTAATTAGAGCTAATTAGGTTAGTTTGTACTTTTAATTTGATAAATCAATCAATTCAAATTCTCTAAATAATTGTGATCTAAGTAACCTAGTACTTATAGTATTTTTCCTATGGGATCAACATTCCAAACTTATTTGAATCCACTATGTTACGTTTTGAAAAAAGTACTTTCCTTAAAAGTTAGTCTTGAGTTGAGTTTTGAATTTGTTACAAAAGATTGATTTAATTTAATTAACTAGACCACCATACCAAGGTGAAATATGATTGTCTATTTCATAAAATATGAAAGATTAATTCAATTGACTGATCATGTTTGAATGATTAACCAATAGTTATAATATCCTGACAACTTCACTCTTTGGTTAACTCACTAGATAGAATGTTCTAAGCTCATACATTTTTAATCCTGTTATGCTTAGTTGGATGCTCCCATGTTTGGAAACCTTTTAGACTTGATTTGGATTTCATGAATATCTCTTAAAATCCTTGAATTAAAATCACAAGAACTTGAATCAACTCTCCTATATGAATCAAATCATATCAATGTCTCCATGTCTTATACATTTATTCAAGGCTTTAACCTTGTTTATTTTGCTTAAGAAAATACATCCATGTTTAATAATGCAAATACATATAATTTGGTATTTATCACACTTAGATTTGAGTTCATTAATAGTTCAATATTTTGTAATATTAAAAACCATGGGAATAAACCCACTTAGCTTAATAATCTCAATATTTTTATGGTAAAAATTATTCTAAATATAAATATAATCCAAATAGTAAATCATATCAAATCACATAACTTTTTCTAATTTTCCTTAGGAATATAAATCTTCATGTATCTCTCACTTAATCAAAGATTAGTTACTTGCAACAATAAACTCAACATATAGCTGGTCATATAATAAATACTCAATTATTAACCATTATCCATATCAAGCATATTTCATTATTCAAAATGAATTGTAGGGATTGGTAAGAAGAAAAATATATCAAAAGTTTAAGTAGAAAAGCTATAATTATATCATCAAAAGAAAATAAATGGTCATAATATGATATAACATAATCCTAAAATAATCATAATTTGAATAAAGAATCATAAAGATCTCCATGATAAATATCAAAGATCAAAATATAATAAATTAAATCATACGCTAAGATTCCAAATAACATAGATAGAATATCATTTAAATTTATAAAATAAACATAAATCATAAACATATTGTAAATATAAGCACCACCTTATTACTACATATCCCTAGAGGTAGATTTCCATATTACTTCTTCTCTTACTTTTTGACATCCTAAAAAAGAAAGCCTAATAACAAAGGTCATATTTGCACATTTGGATGAGGGAAATGTTCTCATATGATGTTCATCATCGAGTTAAAGCAACCACTCAAAAGGTAGATGTCACCTCAAAATCTATTCATGCCCATATCTATGCACCCTTTAAGTAATTGTAATTTTTTTTCCTTATGCCCTTGATGTGCTGACATGGTGTCAAGTGGTAAGGAATGCTCATTCTACAGTTAATAAACTATCATACATCCCTTCCTTTGACAAAAACATAGTGGCATCTCCTTTAAAAGTCTTGAAAAGAGGACTTGCTTAATGGATTTCCTATATGATGAGATTTTTTGATGATAAGATACCTACCTTTCCGACAATGTAAACTTTGGCTGTTGAATATTGGAAAAAAGGGGTATTTAAGGATGTATTCCTCAATGAACAAGACCTTTACCTATTTATGTTCTCATCAGGGATTAACATGTCATTGATAATAGAGACTGCCCTTGGCATGTCTTTAATAAATCACAAAGTGGAAACCTGAGCTAAAGTTTGAAAAGTTTAAGATAAAACACATTCTTATCTGGATCAAAATATATAATGTTCCATTATAATACTACTCAACAATTGGACTTAGTTGCTTTTTAAGCTACATATATAGATCTCTATATATGGATGAGATTACGGTCTCAATAACTTGTGTTGAAATAAGGGGTGGTTCCATCTTTATTTTAATGATGACAAAGATGTTGTTAATAATGTATTTTTTGAGTGTTATCTGTTAAAATAGGTTTGAAAAAAAGGTGTAAGTTTGGAGTAAAGATCCACCTTAGTATGAAGATGCATATTGAGATATTTTGAAGTGTATGAAGAACAAAGTGATATAAAGAAGAGCATTGGATCTAGATGTTTGGTGGAAGATGTAAGAGTAGTGAAATTGATAGGTTTTATATTGTAAGTTCTTATGTAAGTCGCCCTTAGTCTTACTATAGTGTCGAAGGGCTCACATCATGCATATTGCATTCACATTTAGTATGTTGCATATAGGATGTATAATCAAGAAGTAATATATGTGATTTTTGTATATGAAAATCTCTTGATGAATGGATGAATGCATGTATGATATTGTAGGAGCTAAGGTGTGAATAAATGATAAAATTAGTATGATTTGTGTGAATTGAGTAAAGGATAAGTAAACGCCTTATCTGGTAATTCTTGAATTGTAAGTTTTATGAATTGGGAAATTGGTTAAGTATGAGGTTTTACGTAATATGATGAAAATTAAAGAGTTAAGAATAAGGAAAGTTCGTAATTTGAATGAGTATGATTGTGTTAGGTTGTATGATTGTATGAAATTGAGTTAAGAAGTGTTTGATAATGTCTATAAGTGTTGAGAATGTATTAAAAAAATGTATAAATGTGTTAGGAATTAATTTGGATTAGATTGAATTTGTTTAGACAAGTTTTTATGTGTTTTTAAGTGATCAATGATGGTTCTAGAAAGGTTAAATGATGGTTTTGAAGGTTGCGATTGTGTATACATTTTTTGGAATAAAACGATGGGTTTTAACGATGCCTTTGTGTTTTGTAAAAACAACCATTTAAGTCCAAATTTTGTGCCATAATGACTAGTTTTCAATGATAAAATGAATTTATGGCTTTAGAATATTGGAAAATGGTAACAAATGGCCAGTTTGAGATTCTAGACCTATAAATAGGTGTATTTGCATAAGTTTTAGGTATCAAGTGTGTGGCACATTCTTACAAAAAGATTTAAGCATTATTTATGAGTTTGTGTTGAAGTTTTGTGTGGGTGTTATGAAATTTGGTTATAGCATCCATTTTAAGTGTAGTTTAAGAGTGACATTTTAGAAGGTGATGTAAGAAGAATCAAATTTAGAAAGAGGCTTGTGTTTTCTTGTGATATTATTCTTTAGCCTTGAGTAAGAAAAGTGTTGTCAAGAGGGTATTTTTAAGCCTAGTGAAAATGTATAGTAAAGGATATCTTTAAGCCTTAAAAATAATTTATAACTTATTCTTTGTTATAGGAAAAATCTCATCAGGTTGTTCGGGACTAGACATAGAAGAAAGTGGACTTCTTCGAACTAGTATAAATCATTTGCGTCCTCCTTTCCTATACTTCTTACATTTATGCCTTTTATTTTAATTGTTGTTTATATTTTTTATACAATTGCTAATATTATTCTTACAATTGTTTAATTGTTTATATTTTCTTTGTCTTTTTCATTTAGCTTCCACAAATTGATTAAAGTATTTGGTGAATTAGGAATTGTGTTAAAATACTGTTGCGTTGGTTAGGTGACTTTAAAATTTACGGGTGTTCGAAATGATTTTTACTTTAAAACCAACGTACTTTTTAGGCAAGTGTACCTATCACAAAAGTAATAAAGTGGAGTAAAATTTAAAATTACGAGTGTCAATAATTACCATGTTGATTGGATTACAATTATTTAGGAAAATCTAAAGAAATTGATTGAAAATTGGAAAAGGCTAAAAATTGGATATTT
>JAOXYD010196619.1:0-23103 GCA_028565735.1 Pinacopodium congolense | reverse complement strand
GTGAGGCACATGTATTATGAATGGGAATAACACGTACCATAGAATGGATGTCAAGGAGATTTACACCATCCTTTTCTTTGATGTTAGCATAGAACTCACGTGCAATCTAAAGTACAGAAGACATTCAATACATGGAACTCAGCATCTAAGGTCGGTGCGAGAGATCGCTCATTGATAAATTGATTTGAAAGCCGGCTCTCAAATCTATTAGCATTTTCCTGACTTGAAAAATGAGTTGCCTCATAAGCAGGTCTCTTTCTTGAACTAGAGGCATCTTGGTGTTGTATAGGTGGCATCTTGAACCTAAATTTACATAGTAAAAATCAACTAAATACTAGAATTATAAAATGACCAAAATTTCCTTGGTTAGAAAATTCACAAATTTCGTAGGAAAGATTAAGGTATAAATTGGTACTAATAGAAAGTTCTCAATCTCAGGATTTCAATGATACTAATATTATTACAAGAACATCCTTAAGTCACTAGGAAAATGCAGAAAATTGATCGGATGTAAACAATATCTCTTACTCTTTGATTTGATTTGATTTTTGATGCGTTTCAGATAGTTTTTTATTGTAATTGATGCTGGAATCTAATAGAGGTGAGAATTTAACATAAATTGAGTGCTAGAATGCGTGAATTGGTTGAGAAATAAGCTAAATCCCTAAAAATTTAGGATTTGGAGGCAACGTTGCACACATGGAAAAGGAAGAAGAAGAAGAAGAAGAAGAAGGGAGTTGTGTTGTTTTTGTCCTTAACAGGGATTGAAATAGCAAATCTTGGAGACTAAAACAACGACGTATTAGTGTGCTATTTTACTTATCTTGGCAGACACTAAAATGCAAGTTAGAACAACTGTTTTACCCCTCTATTTTACTTCTTACAACTTACTTAAAATATGATTTTTGGATCAAATCCTCTTCAAATGATCCCCAAAGTAATCCTAAACACAATTTACAAAATTCTAGACCTAAATTGCTCTAATCGGACTTTGAAAACACTAAATTTAAAAGAAAAACATATGGGAAAGTTGAAAAACTTAAAAGAAACTAAAAAATAAAAGTACTAAAAAGAAAATAACTTAACACCTAAAAGAAAACACACTAAAAACAACTTAATTAAGCTAAAAAAGACTTTAAGGACTTAAGAAATCAATCATAATGCAAACACTTTAAACACTGAAAATTAAAGAAAGCTTGAAAGAACACTACTGAACAATTTAAACCACTTAAATTTTGAAAAACAAAATGAAAGCACATTCTAAATTAAGATTAAACATGCAACTAAAAAAAACTTCAAAAAGATTAAATTAAATAAAATTCACTGATATTTTAAAGACTCTTAAGAAAACAAATAAAAGGATATTAAAAGACTTGAAATGCAAACTTTTAAAACTCAAAGGAAAAGAAAGCTAAACATACTAAAAGAAAATGATGCACATAGAAAATCTTAATTAATTCAAAAATAACTAATAGGGTTCGAAAGGAAATGAATTTCAGCTAGTTCCATAAACTTGTTTAGGTAAATATAACTTTTCCCTTTGTCCATCGACTTTAAAAGATGATTGTTCATTTGAAACTTTAATGGCACCATAAGGATAGACATTAAGCACATCGTAAGGACTAGTCCATCTATATCGAAATTTTTCAGGAAAGAGTTTAAAGAAAAAGTTATAAATAATAACTTTGTCACCAACTTGAAAGTCATGAGGAATAATATTTTGATCATGTCATTTCTTTGTTCTTTCTTTGTAAAGGTAGGCATTTTCAAAAGCATTAAGGCGAAATTTATCCAATCCATTTAATTGCAATAACCTTTGTTCTCCAACCTGCTTGAAATCGAAATTAAAGAAATCGATTGCCCAAAATGCCTTATGCTCTAATTCCACAGGAAAATAACATGATTTACCATAAACTAAATGATATGGAGACATTCCAATTAGTGTCTTAAAGGAAGTGAGATACCCCTATAATGCATCATCTAATTTTAATGACCAATCTTTTAATTGATGCATTCACAGTCTTTTCCAAAAAGTTTGTAAGCTTTCAATTTGAAATTTCTACTTGATCGCTAGTTTATGGATGATATGATGTGGTGGCCTTATGAGTGACACCATATTTAAATAGGAAGGAATTGAATTTTCTATTAAAAAAATGCGAACCTCTTTCATTGATTATAACTCTTGGTGTACAAAATCTTGAAAAGATGTTTTTCTTAAGGAAATTGGGCACTCCTTTTGCATCATTTATGAGTAAGGCAACTGCTTTAACCCACTTGCTTACATAATCCATTATGGCTAAAATATATCAATTGGCATATTATTTAGGGAGTGGACCTATAAAATCAATGCCTCAAACATCAAAAACTTTGCATACTAAATTGATATTCAAGGGCCTTTCATGTCTCCTTGAGATGTTCTCAATTCTTTGGCACTTATAATAATATTTTACAAATTCAAATGAATCCTTAAATAATGTTAGCAAAACAAAACTCATGATTATAGAATTTTGTGTGCTGTTTTGGTTAGCCCAAAATGTCCTCAAACTTCCTTAGAATGACAATGAGTTAGTATAGAAGGAACTTCTTTATAAGGTACACATCTTATGATAATTCTATTATCGCAAATCTTGTATAAATATGGATGATACCAAAGACACTTTTTTACATCAGAGAGGACCTTCTTTCTTTGTTGATAGGAAAAATCACAAGGAATAATTTTTTAATCTAAATAATTAACATAATTAGCATACCATGCCAAATTATCCTTAACTACTAATAAATGTTCTTTAGGAAACATCTCTTGAATATCCTTAATTGCTTCTTTTCCCATCACTTCCTCATTTAACCTTGAAAGATGGTCGGTAACAAAATTTTCAGCACCCTTCTTATCCTTGATTTCTAAATCAAACTCTTGCAGCAATAAGACCCATCTAATCAATATTGAATTTGCATAAGGCTTATTCATTAAATATTTCAATGTCAAATGATCAACATACACTATTACCTTTGATAAAACTAAATAGGAATGGAACTTATCAAAAGCAAAGACAACAGCCAGCATCTCTTTCTTAGTTATTGTACGATTCTTTTGGGCATCAATCCTACCTTTATAATAAATAGAATGGAATATCTTATCCTTCCTTTGCATAAGAATTGCTCCAATGGTGAAATCACTTGCATCACACATTATCTCAAAAGGTAAAGACTAATTTGGGGAAACTAAAATTAGTGCACTTGTAAGCTTAGGGCACATTTAGTTGGGTTATTGGTTGTGGTTTTTTATTATGGTTTTTATGTTTTTGTATTGGATTTTGTATGTTTTTTCGATTTTTGTACTGTTTTTTCAATTTTTGTTCTGTATTAGTGTGTTGTTTTTATGGGTTTCTATGCTATTTTTTTTTCCAGTTTTTATATTTAGAAAAATAGGAAATGAAAACAAAAAACAAAATCCCAACTAAACAGGGCTTAGCTTTTAGAAGTTCAAAAGTGTATATAAAATTTTCATCAAAATTAAAGATAGGATCTTTGGTAAAAAGATCAGTAAGAGGCTTAGCAAGTTTTGAAAAATCCTTGAAAAATCTTCAATAGAATCCAACTTGACCCAAGGAACTCTTGATTACTTGAACGGAATTTAGAGGTGGGAGTTAAGCAATAACTTCTATCTTAGCTGGATCTACTTCTATGCTCTTACTTGATATTTTATGATCCAATATCTTGCATCATAAAATGACCTTTTTTCCAATTCAATACCAATTTTTTCTCTTCACATCTCTTCAACACTTTATCTAGATTTTCCAAACAAGAATAAAAGGAAATAACATACACTAAAAAAATCAACCATGAATACTTCGATGTAAGATTCAATCATATCCAAAAGGATAGCTAACATGCCACATTGAGAGATGGCAGGTGTATTGCATAGCCAAAAAGCCATTCACCTATAAATAAATTTACCATAAGGAAAAATGAATGTAATTTTATCTTAATCCTCAGGGTTATTGGAATTTGTAAATAACTACTATATTTGTCTAGTGCATAATGAAAATTATGACCTGCCAATCTCTCATTAACCTGATCAATAAAAGGAAGTGGGAAATGATATTTTCTTATGGCATTATTCAACTTTATATAATCTATACACATATGGCAACCAATGACTTTTCTTGTTGCTATTTTCTTACTTTTATCAATTTGAATCACAGTGACACCACCTTTCTTGGGTAACACTTGAATTGGGCTAACCCAAAGTGAATAAAAAATAAGGTAAATTATTTTGGTATATAGCAACTTAATCACTTTATTTTTTACAACCTCCTTCATATTAGGATTTAATCTTTACCATGGTTAGACAGACGACTTACTACCTTATTCCATAAAAATTCTATATGTTTAAATTGAAGGACGTAAACCTTTTATATCCGAAATGGTCCAACCTATAGCTCTATTATGCTCACATAACACTCTTAATAAACTATCCTCTATACTATCATTAAGTTTATAAGAAATAATAACAGGCAATTGTCATGGGAACTTAGAAAAGCATACTTAAGATTATAAGGCAAGAGCTTTAATTCTAACTCTAACGTCTCTTCAATTGATGGCTTTATTAAGGACTTGATAGACCTTTCTAAATCATCAAATGTCCTTAAGGGTTTCCAGCTAGAAGAAACCTGACTTGCATCTAAAGCTTTTGAAGCCTCAACAGTTTCTTCTTCATTCAAATTTAACAACTAGGAGTGAGTTAGCACCTTTTTCAAAGGATCAGAACATAAGACTATTGAAGGGTCACTCATGCAGTACTAAATTCCTATAAAATTGCAACAGTCATTATCCATAGGATGTTGAATTTCCTTAAACATATCAAACTCTAATTCTTCATCCTGGAATCACAAGATTAACTTTCCACCATTCACAACAATTAGTGCCCTTGCTGTAGCCATAAATGGTCATCTAATAATTATAGGCACTTTATAGTCTTCTTCCATATCTAATGCTAAGAAATCCACAAGGAGGATGAACTTATCAACTTTAACTAAAACATCCTCGATAATCCCTCATGGACTTTGGTTTCTCCTATCCTAATTTATTAAAGATAGAGGTAGGCATTTAATTAATATTAGCTCCAAGATCTATAAGTTCCCTTTCTATTCTCAAATTTCCTATTACACAAGGAATGGTAAAGCTATTAGGATCCTTTAACTTAGGAGGAAACTTCTTCAATAGAATTGCAAAACATTCTTTATTTAACTTAACAGTTTCATAATCTTCTAATTTTCTCTTCTTTGACAAAATGTCCTTTAAAAATTTTGCATAGCAAGACACTTATGCTATGGCCTCAATAAATGGGATATTAATAGGTAATTTCTTAAACATCTTCACAAACTTCCCAAATTACTTATCCAACTTTGCATTCTTTAACTTTTTAGGGTAAGGAATTCGTGGTTGGATTTTGTTATAATTTTCATCAATCACTTCCTTACATATGTCTTTGTTTTTTTACTGCTTCCACCACCATTTCATCATCTTTTTTAGTTTGTGCCTCCCTCTTCTTTTTCACTTCCATACTCTCTATTTCTTTACCACCTCTTAAGGTAATGTCCTTAACATGCTCCCTAGGATTAGCTTTCGTTGTGCCTGGTAGCCTAGTAGGAAGCTACTCTTGTAAAATTTGAGCAAATTGGCCAACTTGCATCTCCAAATTCTTAATTTCTACTTCATGATTTTGCAAGCGAGACTCATTATCCAGCATAAAGTGCAACATTGTCTCTTCTAAACTTGATTTTTTAGATGGAAGTGGGTTATGTCTAAGGTATGGCTCTCTGTGGTTGGATTAGGGGATGGTAAGTGTTTTGATTATCTCTCTAAGTAATGTTTGGTTGGTTTCTCCATCTAGGATTATAAATATTCGAATAGGGATCATTCATTTTCCCATTATAACTCACATATTGGGCATGATTAGGGTCTCTAGCAAAAGGACTACCTACTTGGCATTCTAATAATACATAGGAGGAACTACCACAATGCTTACATTCAATTTGATTTCTAATTCTAGTACTTCCAACTCCACTTAGCAAATTATCTAATTTCTTATTCAAGATATCCATTTAGGTTGTTAACACAACTATATCATTTATAAGATGTACCCCATGTGACTTTGTTGGATGGCATTCAAAATGATATTAGAAACTATTGGTTGCTATCTCTTCAATCAAATTATAAGCTTCATTCAGAGTTTTATACTTAAAGCTTCCTCCAGCTATAACATCTATATTGCAGCGAGAAAAGGGTGTGAGGTTTGTATAGAATATGTCCACTTGTTTCCAAGTATTGAAACTGTGGCTAGGACACTTTGCCAATGTCTCCCTATATCTTTCGATTCCTCATACAAACTTTCATTTTCATATTCCATAAAAGAACTAATTTCAATTTTTCTTCTTTGCAATTTTTGCAAGATGAAAAAACTTAGCTAGAAACAACTTCATTAAGGTGTCTCATGTTATAATGAAACCAAGCAGATGAGTATTTAGCCATGCTCTAGCCTTATATCTAAGGGAAAATGAGAACAATTTAAGCCTAAATGCATCATTAGACACACTGTTACTCTTAAATAGTTCATAAATATCTAGAAACTTTTCTAAGTGCTAATTTGGATCTTCAAGAGCTGTACCACTAAACTAAAAAGCTCTAACCATTGAGATAATACTATGAGAGATTTCAAAATTATTAGCATTAATCCTACGCTGCACAATGCTAGCCATAGGTTGCCCTCTATTACCTATAGCTAAGTCTATCATAGTTAAGGGTTTAGCACCTTCTTGAGGTCTATTCTCTAATTGTTCTGGTGGCACCATATCTAAATCAAATGATTGGTCACTAGAAATCTCTACTCCTATATTTTTACATGTGCTTGCTCGAGTTTCTTTCTTTTGCTTCTACATGATCGCTTAAGTTTCAAATCAAATTCTAACTTCTTAATTTTTTGTCCCCGAGTATGCATATAATTTTAAAGCAAATAAATAAAAAAAGCAAGAAATCTAATAACTAAACTCACAAACTAAACAAAGAAAGACCACATAATTCAAATAAAGCAAGAAAAATACATTTAAACAATTTAAACAATATACACAAATCTAAATTAAATTTCTCTAATTTGTTTCCTAATATTCCAATTATGATTGACGTCGATTCCCCAGTAACGGTTATAAAAAATTATTGTTGGTTTTTTTATAAGGCCAATTAATCCAGATTTAACCCACAATTTAAGTTCTTTAATCACACTTTTCTTTCTTTCAAAAATAACAAACTAACATTGATGGCAAGTATACCAATGTCAAGTAATATATGGAATATTTAAAATCAAGATGTCACTCCACATGGAAAGTGCCAAACTACAAGTACTAGGCAAAATTAGGCCGCAATTATCTAGAGAATTTAAATTGAATGAAATTACAAACTAAAATTTCTAAATGAATTTGACAGAGTCAAGTTATGAAGAATAGCTTAGTGAATAAAAAGGGTTGTCTAATTGAATGGAATTGGTTGGGAAAATGCTCTTTAATGGTCTAGATGGATAAAAATAGATTAGAAGGTTTATTCTAGGGTCACTTCACTAAATCCAAGCAATGTTATGGTTAAGACAAAGCTTTATCTCTAATTACTTAAGTTGTAGTTGATTATGCCACAATCTTAAGCAAAAGGCTTTAAAATTAAGAAGTTTAAACTGAAAATTCTAATTGTCATATTATAACCCTTAAGACAAATTAAAGTTTGGCCATTCAATGAATTAAATTAGGTTTCTTAAGGATTGTCCAACAAATTAAGTATATTGCTCAGATCCTAACTTGATTCTTAACTTTATTTTTAAGGTTTAGTTTAGAATAAGCATTAGTTTCATCACTTAAATAAAGAAACACTGCTAATCATGCATGAAATCATATTTAGGATATCTCTAGATGGTTTTAAAAGGACTTTCCAACAAAAAATAGATTCAGCCACACATTTAAAGCAAGAAATGTATCATTCTCATAATATTCATCATGTTCTTACATAAATGATAACAAAATATAGATTATAATTGTAAAAATAGGTTAAAATGCACCATAAAAAAGTTTTAAACACGTTTACAAACTTGAATCACATGTCTAAGCTTTGACATTCCCAAAATACAACTTCAGATCTACAAAAAAAGATTAAAATGATGAAAAAAAGAGAAAACAACCCTAGAACCTAAGGTGATTTTATTTCTCTCTTAAATTTGTGTTATCTCTATCTCTAGTTGCTGAAAATGTGTTTAACACTTCAACATATATGTCTGAGAGGTGTAGAAACAAGTTGGAAACTTTCATCCAATCAAATTGAAAGATTCAGTTGGTTTTGTCTCAACTGTTAGTGAAACGATGCTTGAAAAGAACTAAAACAATGTTGTAATAACCCTGCCAGTTGAGTCCTAGAGAAGAGTAAAACAATGGTCTCAAGGTGTAAAACATGGTACTATCTGGCCTGTCATTTTTCTCCTGATTTTTCCTTATTCTTCACATTTTTCCATGATTTCCATTCCAATTGGGTTGCTATCAAGGGGTAAAACGTGGCTCTATCTGGCCTATGATTTTGATCATGATTTTCTTTGTTCTTCACATTTTACCATGATTTCCATTCCAATTGGATTGCCATCTACAATTTAAACAATTAATGAAACAAATTAAGCAATTTAAGCACAAAATAAGAGTGGATTTATAACTAAATATTATGAAAAACTATTGAAAATGAAATCCTATCACCCTTAAAGTAAGGCTTGAGACTATGTCCATTAACCTTGAATTCCTTCGTTATCTTTATGCTTTTGAGCTTCACTACTCCATGAGGGTATATGTAAGTGACCTTTTATGGACTTGTCCTCCTCAAACACAGTTTACTTGGAAAAAGCTTAATATGGGAACGATTGAGGACCTTATAGCCCACTATAAATGTCTTCTTTGAGATGTTGCGCTTATGAAACGCCTTCATTTTCTCCTTATAAATTCGGGTGTTCTTGAATGGCTTATGGAATAAATCCTTAAGCTCTTGGAATTTTAATCTCCTATAAGCATCAACTGCCTCTAACTCCATGTTGCATTACTTGATAGCTCAATAGGCCTTGTGTTCTAACTTTACCGATAGATGGCATGGCTTCCTAAAAACAAGTCGGTGTGGTGAAATCCCGATTGGAGTCTTATATGTAGTCTAGTAGGCCTATAAGGAATCCTTGAGGAAAAATTTCCAATTCTTCATGTTAGGATTCATCTTCTTCACTAGAATATGCTTGATCTCATGGTTGGACACTTTAGCTTGGTCGATTGTCTGGAGGTGGTAGGCTGTAGAAATTTGGTGCACCACTTGATACTTTCTTAATAAGGATTTGATAGTTTGGTTGAAAAAATGGGTCTCCTTATCACTGATGATCCTTATGGACTCAAAACCTAGAAAGAAAATGTTGGATTTAAAGAAATCTACAACCACTTAAGAATTATCAATTCAAGTAGTTTTTGCTTCCACCCATTTCGAATTGTAATCAACATCAAGTAAAATATACTAAAATCCTAATAAAGAAGAAAGAAGACCTCTGAATTCTATGACCAAAATATCAAAGATCTCACAAATAAAAATGGGGGTTTGGTACAATTCCCTATAGGGACTGAATTTACTTGTGCGTTAACAATTGTTGTAAGTCTTACATAAATTATAAATATCTTAAACAGAGATGGCTACTAAAATATACCATAGAAGACCTTACAAGGAGTTTGATTTAGTTCAAAGTGACGTCCGTATAGATAAAAATGACAAAAGGCCAAATTGGAAGTAAATTCAAAACTAGGCATGCACCTTCTTATTACTTGATTCGCATAATATTGCCACAAGTATGTATCATCCAAAACATAAAACTTGGGTTGGATTTTCCTCCTTTCCTTTTGCATGTTAGTGAAATATATTGGAAATTGATAAGAAACTAAGAAATTCACTAAGTCAATGTATTAGGGAGTTGTCAATTGCACTACATGTAGCTGCTCATATAGGAATTCATCATTGATATAGCCTATATCAGCTCCATACTCCACTAACTAGCTCAAATGATCTGTTACTTCGTTCTCTAAGTGCTTCTTATCCTTAATCTCCATACAAAATCCTGAAGATGGAGTATCCAATGGATGAGCCTCAAATTTGTCTCCTTCTTCACCAATAGTTACTATAAAGCTGTATGACTAGAGTAAACAAAAATTTGAGTACCTAATAAATAAGATATGAACTTATCCAAAACAAAAACTATAACAAGGAGTTCTTTTTTTGTGATGATGTAATTTACTTGAGCTTCGTTCATAATCTTTGAGGTATGGTAAATGACATGAGGCTTTTGCCCCACTTCCTAGCCTAAAACCACTATAATAGCATGGATGGAGGCATTGCAAATCAACTAAAATGGAAGGCTCTAATATGGGTTTTTTAGAATAGGTGCGACGAACAACTTCTCCTTTAACAAATCAAATGCCCTCTTGCACTTCTCATCAAAAAAAAAAAATTTCGTGTCCTTCTGAAACAACTTACATAATGGTTATATGACCTTTGAAAAATCTTGAACGAACCTTGATAAAGCCCTAAATGACCAAGAAAAGAGCGAAATTCTTGCATAGAAGTGGGGTAAGGTAAAGAATATACAATGTCTATCTTAGATCTATCAACCTCAATAACTTTAGTAGAAATCTCATGTCCTAAAACTATCCCTTATTGAATCATTAAATGGTACTTTTAAAAATTTAGAATAAGGTTAGTTTGAAGACATATCTTAAGTACCAGAATGAGATAATTTAGACACTTATCAAAGAAATCCCTATGCATAGTAAAATCATCCTCAAAGACTTCTATGATTTTTTGAAGGTAATTAGAAAAGATACTTACCATACACCTTTGAAAGGTGGTGGGGGTGTTGCATAAGTTAAATGGAATCCGCCAATAGGCGAAAGTTCCATATAAACAAGTAGACGCCATCTTCTCTCGATCATTCGAAGCAATGGCCACTTGGATGTAACTTGAATAGCCTTTAAGAAAGAAAACATAAGTATGACCAGTAAGATATTGTAACATTTGGTTAATAAAGGGTAATAAAAAATGGTCCTTGGCACTCATTGAATTAAATTTACGATAGTTGACACAAACTCTCCATCTATTTTTCACCCTAGTAGAAACCATCTCTCCACTCTTGGTTTGCACCATTGTAATGCCTGACTTCTTGAGAACGACTTACAAAGGACTTACCTACTTGCTGTCTAAGATGGGGTATACGACACCCACATCAAGCAACTTCATCACCTCCTTCTTCACTGGCTCCATCATTGGTGGATCGAGTAACCTTTACCCTTGACAAATTGGGGTAGCTTCTTCTTCTATAAAAATCCTATGCATACATAAAAAGGGATTAATGCCTTTGATATCTACAAGGTCTATCCTAGTTCCATCTTATACTCTCGCAACACTCTTACAAGCTTCTCTTCTTGAATCGTAGCAAGGTCACTCACTATGATTAATAGAAGGGTATTTTTGGCTCTTAAATAGGTGTACTTAAGGTGATCTGCTAAGGACTTAAACTTCAATTATGGTTCTTGCATAACAGAAGCTAACAAACGATTAGTACAAATAGGCAATTTTGAAAAATGAGGGGCATACCTACCAAAATACTGAGAACGTGTCTTAAGGGCCTTAATTTCTTCCTTTATGTCAATAATCATACGTATCCTTCTCCATTGGGGTTGTTAATGCTACTTATAAATGATCATCTACAGAAAGAAAAGACCAATTTTCTACAAAAGAGTCAATAATATCTAACTTATCTAGTGACTCACAATTTGATAGATATTGAATAATGTCAAATATGTTAAAGTAGATGACCTCTCCATAAAACTCCATAGTTAACACCCCACTATGGACATCAATCTTCATCTGGGACATCATAAAGTATGGCCACCTTAATGAAATCGTTGATGGGCATGAAGAGTTCTAATCTTACATGTCTAACACATAAATATTTTCAGGAAAAGTAAGCTTGTTTACCTACACGAAAACATCCTTAATAACCCCCTCAAGGTGAGTGTTAGACTTGTCAGCTAATTGAATAATAACATAGGTATCTTTTAAAGAATCAAGATTTAGAGATTTAAAGATAGAAAGTTGATAACATTAATTGAAGATCCTAAATCTAGCACACATCGCTATAATAAATGGTAAAAATACCTAGATCTTTACACTTAAGGAGTAGCTTCCTTTGCAAGATTATTGACACGTTGCCCACCATATTGATCTTCTTTTGTCTTTTTAATTTTGGCTTGTTAGAATAAAGCTCCTTAAAAAACTTGGCATATCGCGAAACTTGCTTGATTGGCTTCAAAAGTGGTATATTGGATTCCACCTTAAGGAATACTTCTGGTACCACTCTCCTTCTCCCACTACTTGTTCTTAGTTAACTTACAAAGGGAATGGAATAGAAAGCAGGTTAGTAGCAATAAGGTGTTATGTAATCACCTTAAGATGATTGTGTTCCTCCTTCTTTATTGGCTCGATTTCTTCTTCTTCTTCTGGGTTCTCCTTTCTCTTCAGTAGACCTTCTACCTCCTTACCACTTCTCAAGATAATGACATAAGCATCTTCTCTTAAGTTCTTCTTAGGATAAATAGGCAGTCTTGTTAAGCTTTGGGCTTGTAACTTCTCTACTGCATTAGTTAGCTGACTCACTTGGTTTTACAAGTTCTTCAAACTGGTCCCGATTCCTGCTAGAATTGAAGAGTGTTAGTAGTTAATCTCTTAATAATTTCTTCTAAAAACATAGCCTAACTTGTTGTGGTGGCTGTGAAGGCAGGGGCTTCAGTTGAAACTGTGGTATACCCTAGTGGACACCCGGTGGTACTTGGAATCTTGTTTTCTACTATTGTTGTTGATATTTAAAAGGTCACATAGAGCTACGTCATTGTTATGGGTTGCCATACTTGATGTTGGGATGATCCTTCCACTCTGGATTGCAGGTGGGAGTGAAAGGATCATAGCTCTGCTATTGTCCTTGAAATCCTCCAACCACATTGACCTCCTATTCATCCTGCAAGGTGTAGTCATCAGTAGCATGATCAGCTAGTGCACAAATGCCAAATACCTTAGTGGGTCCCTTGCCCATCGTTGCTTGCTACACCAAAGAAGTCAGGTTGGCTACTTAATACTCCAACTTAGAAATGAACACCTCCTTGATTTACCTTACTGAGGAAGAGGCACTGATGCGGTTGCCCCAGTATTGGGAATTGGTTGCCATTATTTCTATCAAGTTTTTTGCATCCTCTAATGTCTTATGGACCAAAGTTCCACCATTTGTAGCATTGATCATGTTCCTGTCCAAAGGTAAAAAAAAAAAAACCCTCATAGAAATATTTAATTAATAATTGTTCACTTATATGGTGGTTTTTGGACAATTGTTGCAGAGCTTCTTAAAAAGCTCCTAATACTTGTGTAAGGGCTCCTTTGTGTCTTGCTGGATACCATAGATTTTCTTCCAAATGTTGGTGGCTCTCGAGGCAGGGAAGTACTTCTCTAAGATTACTTACTGCATCTGCTCTAAGTTATTGATCTATCCAATAGGTAAATCATATAGCCACTCATTAGCGGCATCAGTTAAGATAATGATAAATTCCTTTAGCTTGAATTGTTCTATAGTGACTCCCGTTGGCTTTATGCTCGAACATGATATGTGGAACTCCTTCGTAAACTTGGTCGGATTGGTGATGTAGCTCGATCCTAATGAACTGATGTCTTAAAAACGTGTAAAAGTAGGCAATACATGAATTAGTCCAAGTTTAATCTCAACCTCTAGATCATCATTTGAATAATTAATGCAAAGCAAATTAAGATTAAAAGTAGGAGCTGTTAGCTCCTTTAATATATGGTAGTGTGGTTCCTCTTTTTCTTCCTCTATAGCTTATTAGAATTCTCTTGAACTTCCTCCTCAAATGATAAAGAACTACTGCCTTCAAGATGATGGGTATGGCTAGGTTGCTCACTCCGAAAAAAACTGATATGACCTAAAAAAGGTGAAAGATAAAAAGGGTTAAATAGAGTAAGTGATGAACCCCTATTTCCCTTAGTAAATTTCTATAATAAAATATGTTTTCAAGAACTATGGGACAAGCAAAACAAACGGAAGAGTGATAAAGATTAGAAAAAATAAAAATAAAAACAATATAAGAAATAACAAGTAACATATGTCAGCTTCCTAGAAACAATTTAAAAATTTTGATAGCTCATCGCTAACTACGAAATAATAAAGCTAAGTAGACCTCACTCTATAGTGTGGCAAGCTAGGATTGAATCACCAGGAGTTAGGATGCAATTACCATTTTGAATGTTTTATGGGAAATAAAAACAAAAACCTTAGATGAAAAGAAAGATAAATAAGTTAAGTGGTAACAAATGCAACCAAAGAGATAAACACAATGCAAAATATAAAAAAACTAATAACAATATCAAAGAAATATGCAGCAGGCATCATCGAGATTTTGGGAAAATCATCGATCCTTAAATCTAAATAAAGGATATTCTAACTAAGATGTTAGCCTATGGATCCAAACAAGCTCTTGAATCCTAAGTTCCTTTAAAGTAGGTTATAATATGCTTTCTATGTTTAATAACAAAGAAGCATTAAGTAATAAGGAACAACTAACTTAGGTCACATCACATAAGCTCAGAAGGTGTAACCCAAAAAGATTGTAACTTTAGACTAATTGGTTAAGTTTACCTAGAAAACTAATTAACTTATTGCTACTTATGGAGATTTCTAATAACTATTACATATCAAAAGCATTAATCCTTGCAATTGAATTAGGAATTGTGAAATAGATGATCAATCCTAACAATAATCCTTAGTTATTGACAATCAACTTAAGTTGCAATACAACCTAAGTCTAGACTCACCAATTCAATAAAAACCCAACTTCATTCTCACTAATAATTGCCCATCATCACTAAAATACATTCAAACCTTAGACACTTAACCACACATGATAATTATAACCAAAACAGAAAATAAATCCCATGTAAACATGTTGGAAAATATAAGACAAGTAATGAAATTTGATATTTAAAATTAATCTAATAGAAACCTAAAGTTTTACTCTAACAATCAACTTAATTCAAGCCTACATAAAAAACCCAAAACAAAATATGTTAAAACAGAACATCCAGCGCTTAAGAATAGAGCAAAAATTGAGATTGAACAATCTAGAACTTAAGAAAATGCACAAACTTCAAATACAAGGAATAACCCAATCAAAAACATCATAAACTAAAGGAAAACAATGAGTTAATCCACTACACAACTATTAATCAACAAAGATAGAACTAAAATAATAGAAAACCCAGGTTTAAATAACTAAAATCAAGGTTAGAAGAAGAAAAGAAAGCCATCCATTGAATTAAAATCAAGCATCCATACATTATTTATGAAGTTTAGGCTCAAAGTCCACCAAACATCTAATTTAAACATAATAGAATACAAAAATATAAAAATAAATTAATAAAGACATCCAACAACTGTAAATGAAGAGCAATACTTCCTAAAAAAGCTACGAAATCTAAACAAAATAAAAACCTAACCTAATGCTTTAAGAATATGAAGAAATTGTAAGAAACAAGATCAAAGCTTAAGGAAATGTGAATATCTATTGAAAAGTGATGCCTTTGCCTTTCTTTTAACCTTTTATACACTTTTTAATTAGGGTAAAACCTAGGGTTCTATAAATACTAATTTTCCCTTTTAAATTTTCACTGTTAATAAATTTAATGGCAATTTAGTAACCTCAACGGTGGTCTACTTTTAACTACCATTGAGGTTACAGTTTTCAAACTTTAATGGTTATTTGTATAGACCTCTGATGATCACATCCAAACTACAATTGATGTTCTGGGAAATGAAATTCACACTAATTTTTTCTCCAATTCTCTTCAAAACTTGGTGCTTGGATCTAGTACTTTTTTCAAAAGATTAAACCTATGATTGAACACATAATAACACAAATTGAGCACTTTTAAATCAAAAATAAGGATGACTTCATTCTAGTTTAAGGAATCAATGTTTAGCTTTCTTAAAATTAGTAGGCTCATCATCTATGAGAGAAGCATCATCACTCCCCATTTCTAAATGTAGTTCCAATCTAACAAGAGGACAACATGCCCTCCTAAAGCATCACAAACTATGTATGTCTTAAACTAATGGTTATACATTTGATTTATAAACTTGTAGTTCTTGTTTCACTTGGTCGTAATTTTATGGTTCTAAAACTTTTTTAAGTTCTACCTCACTCCCACCAAATTTCTTGAGAATAAATTCTCTTTATAAGAATGTATCATATCTTAAGACAAATACCTTTTACTTAATAGGATAAAAAAATTGATATTTAAAGCTCTTTTTTAGGCATCCTACAAACTTACATTTATCTGATTTAGCTTTAAGCTTGTTAGATATTGCACACTTGAAATAAGCATCATATCCTTAAATCTTTAAGTTTGACAACCTTGGTCTATTGCAGGTCTATATCTCATATAGAGTCTTGTCAACAAATTTTGATGGAAATTTGTATAGAAGGTAAGCATTAATTTCAAGGGCGCATCACAAAAAAGAAATGGAAGAATTGAAAGACTTATCATGGAATGTACCATATGTAATGAAGTATGATTTCTCCTCCCAGACACTCCATTATGTTGTGGAGTTTCAAGAGAAGTCTATTGTAAGAGAATCCCATTATCTTTTAAGTAACAGAGAAACTCATGATCTAAATACTTGCCACTTCGATTAGATCTAAGTGTCTTCACACTCTTACTAGTTTGTTCTCTACCTCAAATCTAATTTTTTTTTCAACTTTTCAAATGTTTCAGATGTGCATTTCATTAAATACACATGGCCATATATAAATTGATCATCTGTAAATGTAATGAAATATGAATATCCACCTTTAGCTTGAGTAGATATAGGGCCACATACATATGAATTTATAGGTTCTAATAACTCACTAGCACATTGTCCCTTTTCACTAAAGGGTGTTTACTCCTTTTGCCCAATAAACAAGATTCACAAATTTCATATGATTTATAATCGAAAGGATCCAAAAATATAATTTTTTATGCAACTTTATGATTCTTGTTTTATTGACAGGACCTAAAGTATAATGTCATAAATAAGATAGATTTTTATCACTTAGTTTTCTTTTCTACTGTTTAAGGTTAAAATTGTCCTTTGAAGATATAATTCATACAAATCATTTGTAAGTAAACCAAATCCATAATAAACACCATCTTTGAAAAAGAATTTTTTTATTATTTATTATAAAAATAAATCCATTGATGTTTCTTGTGATTATAGAAACATAATAACAATTATTTAGTTTAAGTATGAGGTTAAAAGGAAAAGCTAAACTATGAGTTCCTACAACTAATGTAGAAACTCTTGCTCCATTGCCATCTTGTAAATCCACTTAGCCTTTCCTCAATGAACTACTATTCATCAGCACTTACAGATTATTACAAATGTGAAAACCATAATTAGTATTTGATCCCCAAGATTGTGAAAAAGAAATAGAAAGATTGATTTCAATCATAAACATACCTAATGATAAGTTGCCTTCATATTCATCTCTATTAAGTTAGCAAGGTAATCCTTATAATTCCTCTTCCATTATTTAGTTACACCACAATAGAAATAGATGTCCTTATCTTTTTTTTTTTGACACCACCCGTTAGCTTTACTACGTTACCAAGAGCCTTCTATTTCTTGTTTTTATTCTTCTTAAAGGTCTTACCCTTATTATTAGAAGAAGAAATAATAATAAAATAGATCTGGATTCCTTCTTAAGGCATTGTTTAGTGTTCTCGAGCATGTTAAATAGTTTTTGACAATATCACATCCTTTTGGTTCAAGTGAAAGTTCATTATGAATTTCGAAAATCTCAAGGTAAAAGAATGGACCACTAAATAAATTCTTAACTCATCGTTCATAAAATATCCTAATTAGCCTAACTTTTCAATGTAATTAATCATCTTTAATGCTTGTAAATCTACTAGAGATCTAGGGATATCTTACATTGAAATAGAGCTTGAGTAGTCTTTAAACCTCTGCACCCAAATTTTAATCATGGCTCTAACATCCCTTTTCTCATGCTACCTTTGAATTTCGGGAGACATGCTAGCTAATATCACATATGTAGCTTGTTTATTGTCATCCTTATGACATTGATGACTCTCTCAAACATCACTAGCAGCATCTTTTGCAGGTATAGGTGGAAGTACAAAATGAAGAGCACATAATTTCTTTTCTTATTTAAGAAAAATTCTTAGGTTACATAGCCAATTCAAAAATTTTGGTTCAGTCAATTTATTTCCATCCATGATGCTTCTTAGAGACAAGTTCATACTCAATTTTCAATAATTGAAACGTAAAATAACAAAAATTAATTTATGTCATAAAAACTAAATACACAAGGACTTTAATAAATATTTGGTTAATCCAACCATTTTAAATAAACTAATAACCCTCAATATTAATTTGAGAAATTATCACATAATTTTCTTGTGGGCTAGGATCCCATTCAAATATAATTGATCTTGAGTTTGCTTAATAAACTAAAAAAATTAAAATTAAGTAGATAACATTTCATGAATCACATTTAATGTAATTCCTATATTTATTAGGTGTTAACTCTTTGCCAAAACATACATAATTTGTTATTCTTAACCTTTCCCTTAAATTTATATGATCATGAGTTTCCTGATCCAAGTCATACAAATCTAGTTAAATAGGACCCATCGTTATAAGACTAATCATATTCATTAAAGTGACTTTAAGTTTATTTAACAAGCCTAGCAATAAATAGAACTCTGGTTTAGCTCTATAAAAATAGAAGGCAACGATCATATTCTAAACATACTTAATATTTTAATAAAGGATTTCAAAATTTTTAAGTCTCATTCTAATTAATATAATCTCATTATATTAATTTATCTAATATAATCTAATTATGAAAGATAATTTGAGCACTTTACTTGATTCTAATTATTGATTTAAAAAATAATTTAATTTAACTAATCATCTTTTGAAAAATTAAATTAAATTTCACATTTATTTCTAATAAATATAATCGTTGAAAACTATTTTTAAAGCTTAGAAAAACAAATTTTTAAAAAATTTATTAGGCATTTAAACTAACTTAATCATAATCCTATTCAGAAAAATAAATTTTAAAAATTTTAAATTAAAAAAATAATAAAGTGATTGCTAGTGGGTGTCTTATTGGGTGTGTGCATAACTCCCACCGACGTGACGCCTTTCAATGCTCGTAGAGCATGTACCCTTTCTTCTTTGTTTTACTGCCTTTGTTTTTTTTCTTCAATAATAACACCTCCATCTATTGCCTCTGCCTTATGTCCCTCCTCAGCTACTAGCTACCCATCCTATTTATGGGGTTTAAAATAGTGTTAACAGACCTAGAAGAAACTAGATTTGTCACATGCGTGGTGGTAAAGCTCCGTCACTAGGTCCCTAAACACCCGTTCACGTAATGTATTAATGGACAATAACTTGATACCAGTTCTAGATATTAGTTTCCAGAGTTATTTATTTTCATTATCACATGAAAATAAAAATAGTGCATACGTTATTAATGCATCAATTTAAAAACTAAGGGGATGTTTGGTATAGTTTTTAAAATGGGTTTTGGTTTTTTGTTTTATTAAACACAGAAATCAAAAAAGACAACACACTAATATAGCACAGAAATCGAGGACAAAACACAAAAACCAATACAAACATATCAAAACTACAACTAAAAATTACAACCCACAACAATACCAAACGATCCCTAAGCTTTTATTACCGCTTTGTACTATCAGTGCCAGTAACTAACTTTAAAATAATGCTCATAGACATTGCTTCACTAGAGAAAACCCAATTTCTGATGAATACAAATTTTATAACAACTTATCATAAAAAAAATAATCCATGAGAAAATAGAACCAAAAGTAGTAGAATAACATCCATTCATGAGCATTAATAGAGTTCAATAACCTTGCCAAAACATAAAGAATAATTATTTATAGAAATCACAATAACAAAGATTCCAGAAATTTGAAACACAGAGAAGCCATCTAGAACACTTCTAGGATTCAAAGGCATCAAATTGAAAGCTTCAAGCATGCATGGAACACTTCTACAACTTAAAGGATAAGCTTCTAAAAATAAATCATGCAATTGACTTTGAGAAAATTTCTGTCGGCAGTAGTAGTATTTGTAAAATTTTTATAACTCAGTCATTTTAGAGTTAGAATGAATTGTTATCCTCAAGACAGAAAATATAATAAATAAAATTGCATTTCTAGAAATATTTCCAGAAATTTTTTCTAGAAATTTTCTAGAACATTTCTAAAGTAACATAGAAAATCCTTGGAACATTGCCAAAGTACTAACATGTAACCTTTGCATATATATCAAATCATTAAGAATCAAGCATCTAATTCAAACAAAGTCTGTTAAAGATGGCTCTAATGCTACTGTTGGGAAATGTACCAAAATCAAATCAAGGCACACAGTGGAATAATATTTAAAACATTTACTATAGATTAAATTTAACAAGATTTAATTTGAAACATTAAAGATGAAAAATAACTAGATTACACTAACTTGGTTACACTTTCCTGTAAACCTTCTTCCTCTTTAAAAATTCGTCAATCAACTAGTCTTTTAATCACCTTGCCTCCAGTGATAAACACAAGTAGATACACAAAGATAACTCAAAATCAAATTTTGAGAGGAAGAAGAATAATAGTGCTAGTTATTTCTTCTATCTTCGTCATTTTATATGAAAATTCTAATTTTCATAACTTTAGAATTTGTTAAAATTACAATTAAAAAATTCCAAATTTAATCACAATTACAAATCAAAATATAATATAATCAAACATCATATATTAATCTTTGAAGTTTTTAAACTTCTTAATTAATTCTAACTTAATTAAGAAATTTTCTCTCATTTAGGAGAACTTATAGATGTGACCAATTAAGAATATGATAGTAAAGATCATAAATTCTAATTCTAATTCAAAATTAGAACTAGATAAATTAAAACTTTTTTTAGGATCTTTAATTTATCTTTAATTATTTAATTAAACAATTTATAATCATAGACCATGATTACATCAGCAGCATGTCATGATCACCCAAATATTAGGAATGTCAAAATGGTTTTGATTTAATCTGTCCATTCATGGTTATGATTTATAATTTAATTCTTTCATTATCCAATGTTCTAAGTCGAATTAAAGTATGGAATTAGTGTCTACTCTAAATAATCCAATCATGTTTATTCTTACTAATTAGTAAATGATTTATAATTTATATTTAAAAAACTACTTTTTCCAATTTCAATTTACTCTAGCTAGAAAATTCTCTAATCATTACTAATCGAGAATAGTGTAATATTCTCCCTAATTACATTAAGGCGATGAATCCTTTATTGATTCAATCAAATATCTTCGTATAGTTCATACTGTATGTAATTACTATTGAATTGAACTACTCCAAAGAATAGATCATAAGTAGGATAAAAAAATAATTTCTATATGAGATAATGATGGTAATCTTAAGTCTAAGGATTAATTACACAACCATTATAATGAGGTAATACATAGACATATAAGTAATGTTCCATTTGAGATCCTTATATTTAGGTCCATTTAGTGAACTTATTATCTAATAAACACCCACACATTTTTTAAATGTCTCTCCACTTAATCTATAAAATTGATTACTTTCATCATAAGAAAGAAACATAACATGTGCTAGTTTAATTATTTTTTTAATACCCCGTCTTGATAAAACTACGAATAGAAACATTTTAGGAATAATACAAACATGCAAGTAAAAATTTGTATAGATTTGTTGTAAGGACATATACTTACAATGAGACCCTATAATAGATTTGTGTTATACTTTGGAAAGTTTAACTTGATTAGACCTAACATTTAGATGTGTTTACTTACATATTAATTTTAATAATAATTTATAGATTGATTGTAGCAATAACACTTTTATTTATGAACTTTCACCTAACTGATTCGATCATTAGATTGGGATATAGAGAACTTTCACCTAATTTATTGAATTTAATAGGATTGCATAACTTAAGAGTGAGTGAAATTTATATTAGGGAGTCTATGGTCTAATAAATCATAAAATTCAAGTTAAGACAAGAATAAAATGCATATGCATACATCTTAAAGGGCATACTTACTTAAATGCTAGTTTCATCCTTGCTTGTTAATCTTTGCAAGTGTGTTGGGAATTTATTTTATTTGTTTAGTTATTTTCTTTTCTTAATCATTAATCAATTCACTTTGATAATTTTGTTGATTTACATAATAATTCATCGATAATAGTAGTCTTCATGGATCAACCCTAGATTTATCAAACTATATTACATTAGCAATAGTACACTTTCCTTTTCATGTGTTGTAATTTAGTGAAGGCTTTTATTGGTTAAACTTTATTTAAAACTTAGGTAGACTCACAGCATTACCATCACATTATTGACACCGCTGCTAGGGATTATGTCATTATAGGTGTTTGCCTATTCTTTGTTAGACTAGCTTTAGTTATCTTATTTCAGTTTTAATTTTTTTCTTTTTTGTAATTTTTGATTGTCTGCACCATAGTTTTCTTTATACGAGCTTTGGTTTTCCTTAATCTTTTATTAGTTCTACTGATTCAAATGTTAGGTACTATTGTGTTTGACCAAGGGTCACTCTTTTAAACTAGAGGAGTCAAATCCTAAAGTTGAATTCACATTCAAAAGAGAGCTAAGAGAGAAGAAATCCATAGGTAGCACCAAGTTTAAAGTGTTAGAACCCTAATTTGATAACATGGAGTATGAATTGGGGTTGTGGGTTGTTGCGTTGGTTAGGTGACTTTAAAATTGATGATTGTTCGAAATGATTTTTACTTTTAAAACCAACGTACTTATAAGGCAAGTGCACCTATCGCAAAAGTAATAAAGTGGAGTAAAA